>JAKTVB010000032.1:0-118693 GCA_030556995.1 Pichia gijzeniarum
AAGTTGGTAAGGCGCTACACTAGTAATGTAGCGATCCTCAGTTCGACTCTGAGTGCGAGCAAATTTTTTTGACTTGAATATATATCTGATCTGAATTTAGAATGCTGTAATTTTTAATGCTGTAACTGATAAAGGCGATATAAAGCACAATTCGATAAAATTACCACCAATTCTAAGTTATTATTTTTTGAACCTCGTAAGATTAGCCCTGAAAAATTGTATTGTGGGGGTGTGAAAAACTTATTAATTACAAATACTTCAAGTTGTGAATAATAAAAGATTCTGTTTATTCAACCATGACTCTCATAGCACTATAAAAAAATAAATTTTAATCGACAACTGCAGGATTCGAACCTGCGCGGGCAAAGCCCAAAAGATTTCAAGTCTTTCTCCTTAACCGCTCGGACAAATTGCCAGTTGAGTAAATTTGTGATATTGTTCCAACTTGAAGTTTAATTAACACGTGATAAAATGACACAACAAGAATTGTTAGGTTAGACAATGATTTATGGAAAAAGGGATGGTAAAGTAAACGTATGTAACAACCTGATAATGATTATAATACAATCAGATGCTGCGTAGCTGAAGGAAATACTAATGTGAATTCCTTACAGCGAAAGTCTATAAATATCAAAGGTTTTTCTTTTCTTGTGTGTCTAGCTTTTATACTCCTCCTTATGTCTTCCTCATATGACCTTGATGAATATCACAACTAAATCTGCATAGTTTCACCTTGCGTAAACACCCAATCTCCTGTTGTAGTATCTGGGGACTTCAACTTCAGCAGATGCGGAGTAATTTTTATCTGATAGTTGTGTTGGGCAACGCGTAAATATCCATGATTTGTAAATATAACAACAGTTAATCTATAGAAGAAGTCTATATATTTTTACCATAAGAGTACAGTTTAAAAAAACTGCTCTAGTATCTATATTTCTGAAAAATGTCTGTACTAATTAATACAGCCCACATGTGGTCTGTATTAACTTCACAACGCTGATTGGGGGCTATAAAGAACGACAAATTGAGCATCATCTCTCATGATGTGTGTAGAAGAGTACGAGAAGAAATTCACCATATTTTAAATGAATTCCTTCTTTCTGGCCCATCGTCGCATTTACAACTATTATACTTAAACCTACAGTTTAATTTCTACTATAACGATAGAGACCAGCAAACTTTACCATACACTTAGGTGTTTCTTGCTCCCCACTTTAGAAAGAAAAGTACTTGACAGTGATTGTGAAGAATTAATTATAGTATGCGATGCACGGGAAAAGCATGTGAGCGGCGAGACGTCAACAGAAGCAATTCAGGATTATAGAGGCCATGAAGGATACGAGAGAAAATCGCAGTTTATAAGAAGGGTTCCAAGAAGCTAAAAGGTACAAGATTTAAGATAGCAGTACAAAAGGGAGACGTCAGATAAAAGGGACAGGTTGGCATAAAAAGTTGAAGATCACTAAAATAATACAATCAACGGAAGGGTGATTCCGCGTTGGTTGCAGCAACTAGATAAAAGGGGAATTTTTCTCTCAACTTGATATTCATTTAGGTATAGTTATATAGAAGGGACGACGAATAGATGAAGTAACAACAACGTAAATAAGTTTGTTATTTCTTATCATAGGCTCGTCTTGCGCTACAACAGTAAACTTGAGTAAAACAATTTCTTATCCATCCAACCACAAATCCTTTTCATTGGTAGCGCCAGGAGCTGAATGGATATTATCAAAAGAAAATCCTGTAATTTAAAAATTCTACAAAAATGGCAAGAATTTAGAAAACCTCAAACAGTAAAAGCGGCTCAAACAATTACGAAAGTTAAGACATATGAAGATTCAAACGACATCTTTACCGGCTTCAACACTCTTACCTGCTACACCAGCACAGCGAGCTCAATAAGATTACGTAATTTTTTAAAATTGCACTCATTTCATGGCAAAGTCATAAAAACCCATATGTTCAGTGGTAACGTTTGCCCAGATAAGAGTTTGCACGACTTTTGGTTATAGCACAACTAGACAATAGTTAGGGAGAAAGTGTAAATATGCCAGATTTTGTTGACAGGGTATTTGATTACACCACATACGTTGTCAAACTGTGAGTTCTTTCCTTGTAAATAATAATAAATTTTAGGTATAGATTATATTAATGTTGAAGAATCTGGCTTTTCTCAAGAGAAGTCAGAGATGCTGATAGCAGTAGTGAAGAACTTGAAGAACAAAGTTCACAATAAAAAGAAGAAAAAATAAAGTCTGTTGATAAATTTAATAAAGACGAAAGTAAGAACATCATGGTATTGCCTTGAAACCCGTAGAATGACAAGCTATTGCATCCAACCGGATTGCTCGCTTGGAGGCTGCGTTTCAACACATCCCAGAAGAAAACAAAGTAATGGACGCAAGTATGTGCGCTAAAAAGACGCTTTCGATTGGTATAGAGGAAGAAAAGAACAAAACCTAAAATTTGATTCACAAAGCTGAATTATACAGGACTATGAGTTTAAAAATGAGTAGAACCATGACTGCTAGTGAATATAAGAGTAGATTTTTCTCATATAACAGAGTCGTTCCCCGTGAAAATGGTAAGGAATATGCAGTTTCACGTCATACAAATGGTTTCTCCAACCGTTTTCAAAACCTATCCTGATAATTGCAAACCCGCCATGTTAAAAACAGCTAATGCAACAGCTGAAGAATTTGAAGTTAATTTAGGTATTGATAATAAAGCCGAAAACCCTTTTTTTATTGGTAATAATTTTATATTCACTGCTGTGGTTGTAATAGAGGAAAGTACAGAGGTAGTTATGGAAATCAAAACGGCTTTAGTTGTTACGGAGACTGGAACAATAATTATGGAAGGTTCTTCAATAACAGAGGCTGAGGTTCATTCAATAGCAGAACCAGCGGCTTTTATAATAATAGAAGTATAAATTATTTTGGTAATCAAGGCAAATATAATCATAATAATAATAATAATAATCACAATTCCAACAATTCTGATAACTTAAGTAAGTCTTATAGGTCTAATAATTTTTTTCATTCATATGCTTCATACCAAATAATTTATACCGCACAGGAAGCGAAACAGGTTCAGCCTAAAAGGTGTTTTAGTGTGTCAGATCACAATGACAATACAAAAGTTGAGTGTCACGAGCTACGGTTGGCAGATTTTAAAGAGAAAGACGAAGAAATTATGTTTGAGATTTTATGAAAAAGGCTCGATTAAATAAAACACTTATAGAAAATAATTTAAAATGTGAAAATTTACTTAATGCTGCCGATATTATTAGCATAAATTATTTGCAGAAATTAAATTTAGTTAACGACATTAAGAGATTATAAATAAGCCGATAATAGCTTGTGTTAGAAGAAGTTTTAATATCAAAGAATTATTGAACTTAAAAGTTGAGCTACATGAAAGTTTTATTCATTTTTTGTTATTAATTCTGAACGTGATGTCTTAATCTTAAGATTATCATTTATTGAAGAATTTAAAAATAAAATTATTATCGCAAATTTTTTGTTACCTCACTGAAGAGCTTAACCCTTTGGAGGACAAACATATTTGTAGATTTGAATGAAAAAGAATTTAAAAGTACTTAAAGTATATTTTCAACTCTTGTTACTTATGTTATGATATTTATTACGATTTAATACCACATGATGGTCACCCAGATTCATTGATAGACGCGGATTCAGCAACAATAACTAGTAGTAAAGATGGTGATCCAGAACATAAATTGATTTCACTAAATGCCAAGGGTACCTCCTATTCGAGAAACATTGCACTTTTCACGTTGTCTACTTCAATTGGCTTTTTTGTGTCAAAGATGGTGTATTGACAAAATTCCAAGTGTCTACTTTGGTTTCAATTTAGGTTACATATGTTCTTTTAACTATCAAAGAAAATAAAGAGAGAAAAGCTAATATAGAGATTAAGGAATATAAAGCTAGTAGAATGACTCAAAAGAGGAAAGCTAAGAGTAGTAGTAATATAATTAAATAGAATAAAGTTAATAAAGAGAATGATGAGATTATAGACACCAGAAATTTAAAAATTAATGAGAAAAAATTGAGAAAAAGATTAAGGGATGAAAGATATTACGGCGAAAATAATCAGAAATAGATTTTAGAAGAGTATTCCGGCATAGTGACAGAAGATTCACAAGATAATTTGGGTTTTCTTTTATATATTCATAAAATATTTTATGAGATTATGAGTATAGAATTATTTTAATTGAGCCAATTACAAAAACTGGTAAAAACCAATATCCTTTGAGTTATATGGAAAAGCAGGAGCTAACGAAACAAGTAGGTAAGCTATCATGCCAAGGTTTTATTAGAAAAAGTAATATCTCGTTAAACAGTGCTATTTTATCTGTGAAGAAAAAGGACGGAATATGTGTTGATTTCTGACTAAAATAACAATACGATTAAAGATCACTTTTTGATTACAGATATTAATCAACTCATTCCACAACTTGGAAAAGCTAATCTTTATTTGAAATTAGATTTAATGGCTGGTTATTAATGAGTCAGGATTGAAGATAAAAATGTTGAAAAAATGCATTTCTTAGTAGTCATGGACACCATTGTGCCAGCAACATTTCAAAGAATGATGAATTCAGTATCAGAAACATGTTTAGATAAATTCGTTCAGCATATCTAGATGATATTTTTAATTGTTCAAATTCGATAGAAGAGCATGATAAACATATTTGTCAAGTGTTGCAAATTTTACGAGGAAATAATTTGATTGCAAAAAAAGAGTAAATGTGTACTTTTCTTTAAAGAATTGAGATTTTTAGGATATCAATTTACATCTCAAGGTGTCCGAGCAGATTCTTGCGTTGCAAATCCAATACATAAATTTATTGCTAAAGAATGCGATTGGAGACAGGAACAAGATAAGTCATTACATCAACTAAAAGATGCTTTGATTAAGAGCCCAATATTAGTTCATCCGAGTTGAGATAAAGAAGAAATCTTTTCAGTTAATACAGGTGCTTGTGGATTTGCATTAGGTTTTTTTAGGACAATTAGATGGAAGCGGAAAATTTAAAGGAGTTAATCAATTAACTCACAATTAAATTACACCACATATGGTTGAGAATTTATGGCTGTTAAAAAAGTGACGTAAAAATATTGTTTAATGGGAAGACAATTTATAATTAGATCTGATCATAAAATTTTGACTCACACTAATAATCAAAATTTAATTGGTTCCACTAGAGTGGCTAAATGGCAAGCCAATTTATCAAGATTTGACTTTGAAACTGAATATGTTTCAGATAAAGGAAGTTCAGCTGCGGATGCACTTTCAAAATATCCAGAAATGGATTTCATTGATATTATGTTATGTTCAATTATTGATAATGATAATCAAAATATTCAAATAAATGATTTAACTTTAACAACAATTGACTGAGTCAGGACTCAAAAGTCGAATCATAAAAGGATACAAATTAGATAAATTATATTCCAAGATTTATGAGATTTTAAAAACTAAGACAGAAATTCCCAAAGGTATCAAACATCATTTTCAACACTATGAATTACTCGATGAATTACTCGATGAATTACTCGATGAATTACTCTACCACAAAACAACTTTAGACAAACAATGTACTAGAAATTCCTAGCCAATTTCTATTAACACAAAAGCTAATAAAAAACGCTTTTAGGAATCCAAATGCAGGTCATTTTGATGAAAATGTAAAATTGAATTAATAGGTACCTATACTCAAGTGGTACAGCAGAATGGCGAGGTTCCCGATTCAAAGCGGGAACTGAGCAAAAGTTAAAGAAAGTCGTTAATAATAAACGCGACTATGTTTTTGGTAAATGTAGCACTGAGATTCAAGAGAGTGAACTATTACGGTAAAAATAACTAATAAGGAAACAAGTAAATAAGAAAATTAGGAAACACAACAGAATGGTAGAAATGAAAAATATTCTGTTGGACGAGGGAATTTTCTGTAAAATTATACTCTATTGTCGAGTTGAATTTTTATCTTTATTAAATTTATAAAATAACTAGGTTAATATATACTTTGTGTATATTATTATTGAAATCCAAATTTACTAAAATTTATCACATTTTGATCCTTGGAAACGTACATGAATTTAGCCGATACATTTTATTGTAAGAGTATATTACCATCCATTAAGAAATTTTGCAAAAGATGTACGGATTGCCAAAATTAATGCAAGTACTCAGCAATTACAGGGATTACTCTCACCACCACTAATTCCAGGAAGTGGCACATTTTATTCCTATCACAAATAATTCAGCGGTTGAAAAAGCATAGATTATACATTATTTTTTTTCTAAACATAATGGAATACCAAAAGGACAGATTAGCAAAAACAGGTGAGCAGAACTAAAAGTAATAAAATCAACGAAAGGATGATTTCGAGCTGGTTAGGGCAACCAAATAAGAAGGGAGTTTTCCTCTTAATTTGATATTCATTCATTGTATAGATACATAGAAGGGACGACGAATAGGTGAAGTAGTAACAACGCCGATAAGTTTGTTATTTCTTATCATAGGCCCATTAGCCGCACGCAAAGGAGATCAGAACGCTATAAAGAAGGTAAAAGTAGTAGACTAAGTGGTTTTGTTGTCATAATTGATTAACACGAGCTCGAATATCCATATTAATTGTAATTGGAGCTTGCTTTGTTAACTATATATGAGACAATAAATACACAATAAAGTGAAGTAACGTAAAAGAGAAAACTTCTTCTACTTATACACTTTTCCCTTCAGATATGTTTAGCTTACAACGGCATTAATTCTATCGGTATGATGAAGCCTCAGAATGCAGATCATTATAATGCCATATCAAACTAATACCGCAGAATAGTTGTGCTGTCATTATAATGTGAGGCGCGCCTGGAGAATATTTTGTTTCCACGCGAAAAAAGTATTTTTCATGAGTTTTCACAAAGGTCTGAGAATATATATATTTCTATAATTTTCTTTTCTTTGAAAAAGTTCTTTTTGTAGTAGTCTATATACTTTTTCATATATAGCTTTAATCAATCAAATGAATGTTAACGTTAGGATCGTGAGCCTCCAGCAAGTAGGAGCTAAAAATAAAAGACCAGCCTGTGCTTTTCATGGTAGACACATAACCTTTGAAGAAAAAGATTATGAATTAAACCTACAAACGGAACGGGAATAAATTTAACACAACAGTTCCCTGTGCCTACTTTCATCAATCGAAGCTACTCTATTCGATGAGATGCTTCCTTTTCAGTCATGACGAAGATATAAAGGGGACCAACAAATTGAAGTAAGAAGACTGTCACTAAGGTTACTATTTTTTGTCATGGCGCCACCAGCCATTCACAGAAAATTTGAGTAAGACGATATTTTACTACTGCAGCCAATCCTTCTCATGTTGTAGTGTCTGGGGTCTTTCGCTTTAGCATGAAATTGGCTGTTTACCATAGATGAAACTATTTATATAGCTATGATATTCACTAAGCTTATATGAGGAAGATGCACGAAATAGTATAAAAGCTAGATAGACATGGATAGAAAAATTTCTTGTAGTTATAGACCCTCGCTCTCTAAGGTATTCTCATGAGAATTCCCTTCAGCTACACAGCCTCGCCCAAGTCCTTGCCAGAACTCTTCTGACGTTACGTGATCATAATTTATTGGTTACGCTATTATATGATAAAATATTATATAGTAATCATATATCACAACATCTTACTTGCTAGTTCCAATAACGTGCTGGAGTTCAGTGATCAAGTAACTTACAAAAACACAATAATTCAAAACTTCATGTCTCATTTCAAAATTGTCCAAGTCAAATTTACAAAATGATTTTTATCATTTTCCAGGTGAAGAATATAGTCATGATCAAGTGGAAGCGTAGATGGCAAACACAATTGAAAAACAATTGAAAAACAAAGATCACAAGCAAAAGAAAAAAGAAAAAAGAAAATATACTTCTGCTAATAATGTTTTAATCAAAAGAATAAAATTGATAGGGAAAGTGAAGATGCTAACCGCATTATTCTGAAGCACTTGAAAAAATAAGCTGCATAGCCAAGCTTAGTGGTTAGCTTAAATGCTGCTTTTTAATTTTGATAAATTTCAGGAGAAAATAGAGTAAAGCATGCAATTGTGTGTCTCAAAACGGATACCTTGATTGGCATAAAAGAGAAAAAGAGAATAGTCTAAATTTGAAAACAATTTTTGAAAGCTTTTATCCATTGATTTTGTTTTTCATCTCGCGTTGCAAAATATATGAAAAGTTTTGATACTATTGAATCGAACCCAAAAAAAAACTATGAGCGTCACACAAATTTCTGCTAAAGAGCGGATTAATTGCTAATAAAGAATTTTGTGCGTCTCAGATATATGTATATTAACGAACGCTACGTATAAAAGCTTTATTTAAAATTATAAACCAGAAACTTTAGAAGGATCTATTGCAAATGCTCCAAAATAAGTGAAAAAATTTTGTGTTCCAAAATCTATCGGGATTAATGTTGTTATAAACAATTACTATAACGTGAGAAGCGCGTAGGGAAAATCCCGTTTCCGCGCAAATAAAATTTTTTATGAGCTTTTACAAAGTTCTAAAAGCATATATTTCTATATTTCCTTTTCTTCATATTTTATTCTTTCTCTTTATAGTTTATATATTCTTTCAGGCATAATTCTTCTAGTTAATCAAAAGCATTATTCAAGAATGGGTACTAATGTTAGGATGTGAGCTCATACGTGGATATGTGATTCAACATTAGGAAAAAAAATTTGTAAAGAGATTCTTGAATATGGAAAGTAAGTTTTAAGATTAATTGCAAATGCCGTTTCAATCCCTGTCAAAAATTAATTGGAATCTCATTAAACCAAAGATAACGTGCTCGATTGAATATGTTGGAGGCAATTTAGCATTTCTATAATAGTGTTAAATTATCAGAATAAAAATACATCAACTCAAGAATTCAAGGTTATTTTTTATGCCAGGCCCAGTTGTAAAAGAGCGATGGAGGATAGAAGTTTTGGAATAAAAAAATAACTCAGCTGTGATTGTGGTCGTTTGCGATTGATGGACGAAAATACTCATTTCATTCCCAAAAATAAAGATATGCTGAGTTAAAGTAAACACAAAATTTAATCTTATTCTTTTTCAATTTTTACTTTACATTAATTATTCAGAAAGTCTTGCATCTCGCTGAACAAATCTTGCCATATGATTATTATTAAACTTTGTTTTTAATATTTTTACATTATTTTCGTTTATTTTTATTTATGTTTGTTCATTTTTTAAACGTTTTAATGTTACAGTGTTCTAGAAGTTTTTGTTTCTTTTTAGTTAAATATACGCATATTGGCTTACGCTCAGTTTTTACTCGGGAAATTATAATTTTTCACCATCAATCAATCACCCGTAAAGCAATGCAAAAACAAAAAGAACAAATAATTTATAAATCATCTGATTAGAAAACATTTCAAGATGATTTAAGGATGTTGAAGGTCCACGCTCCTAACATTAAATATCCATCTTTGAATAATACTTGTGTTGTGAGTAATTGTCATACGTGGTTATATGGACACACGGTAATCTAATCATTTTCAGATGTATAAATACTGTAACATTATCGTTAAACTGTGCTCTTGTGAAAGCTCCTTACAGACTTGTTTTATACAGTTAACTGTTGCTATAACTATACTTATGGATATTAACTTACGCATTACTCAAGCCCCACCTTTTCATCAATATAAAAACAACTACATATTAACGGATATACAGATTAGCAAGAAATATCGTTCTTATATGATAATAAGTAAGCAATGATTAATAAGCTATAATTAGTAGTAAGCTATGATTAGTAAGCAAATTCTCACAAGTTCCTGAAAAAGCATAAATTCTTCTATATTTCTCCATTGGTTTTTTTACTGAAGATCTTTTTCTTATAAACTCTATAATATTTCTCATATAGTCTTTATATTAATTAATCAAAGGTTTTATTCAAAAATGGATGTTAACGTTAAGACCGTGAGCCTTCAACAAGAATAACCAAATTTAAGAAATGGAGAAGTATAAGAATTATATTCTCAGAGCTTTGTCAAATTCACAAAAGATTTTATTTGTAAAAAGCAAATTTTCCCCAGGCACCTCCCACTATAATAACTGCTTATTAAAACTATTGCAATAATAAAGATAAAACCACTGTTTGTTTATTACAGAGTTTGCTCAGAAAACACTTATCAAAATAATGTAAAAATATTTATTTTTTCAAATAGCACTAAATTGTGAACCAGCTTGTCTCGAAAGTAATAATGAATTCATCAAAATGATAACAGACATTCACCCAATAAGCAAGAGCATGGCAAAACACTTTGGAACAGGAAGAGAATAATACCGTTGAAGCTCAAAAAGTACAAGAGTCTATCACAGTTATAACAAAAAACCATACAAATGTGAAATCTGCAATTATATTTTGTAGAACAAAAATGTATTTGGTGCTACTCATGGTCAAACTCAACTTGTTTATTATGGTTCATTTAGGTTGATAAGATAAACAAAATATGTTTGAAAACCTTTTTTGAGATGAGACTTTCCAGATGCCGCATAGTGAATACGATGTCTTCTTTGTGCCTAACTACAATATTTATTAAAGTTGTATTGAGAAGAGTCATAAAAATGCACCGTGGAGAAATATTCGCAAAAACTTTTTTTAAAGAATTTTGCTTGATTTTTTTCTAAAACCCCCCTTAAAGGGCATTTTATTGGCTTTAATATCGTACTCTGAAGTGTTGGTCAACAATGCTAATGGTACTGAGGTTATATATGGACATCATATATTACCTTTGTCATAGTAATGTTAATCAATGATTAATAAATATGAAGCGTTAGAAACATTCAAAACGTTTTTTAGAGACTTGAACCGGTCGGAAGTTTTTCACAAAAAATCACCTTTGTTCACGAGACCTATAAATACCAGAGGTATTTTCGTTTACCCATGGCTGCATCATATACTTTTGTATACCTTCTTTTTATATCCTTGATGAATATCACATCCATCTCCATATAGGTTATTAGGAGAAGTTAGCGTTACAAATTTTGTAGCGTCAAGCTAACATCACTTTAACAAATGGCCAGAGGAGCTTCAACATAGTCCAATTCTAACATAGATTTCGTTATGTTTTAATACATTTTTGCCAGTAAAAAAGAATATATCACAAGTTGGCCCTACTAAACCCTGCTGGTCTTTGTCTATGTCATTATAATATTTTTGTAATGTCACAAAAGCTCATCACAAAACAAAGAATTTTTTTACAAATTTAAGCTGGCATTTGAAGCACTATTTAACTTTTCAAACTAATTTTATTGAATAACAAATCATGACATTATTCCATATCAAGTAAAAAGTGATAAAGTCAGAAGCAGTAGCAAATTTACTACCTTGAAATTCCTGAAACTTCACTTGAATTTTTTTCTTGCCACTCCCTATATGAATTCTGCAAAATTTTTGCAAAACTTTATGCAAGACATCATAATATTTGAAACCAAAATAAATTAAGTGAGGCATTTTTTTTTTTCATACTGAGCGTAATACTGATTTTGTCTGAAAAATTAAGTATTAGAACATTGAAGCTTCTTAATTGCACAAGTCAAATTTTTACCATATTAAAAAAATCGTTTTAATAGATGATTGTAGGCTGTATTAAATAAATGTAGCTGCAAAGAAAAAACCAAAGATATGGAAAGTGTTCTAATGAACTTTTCAAATTTACCTCTTTTCAGGTAAAAGGTGCAAGAGGCCCACGATCCTAACCTTAACATCCATTCTTGAATAATATTTTTGATTAATTAAAAGAACAACTATATATGAAAGAACATATAGACTATAAGGAAAAAGAGCATTTACAAAGAAAAGAGAAGTATAAAATATATATACTCTCAGAGCTTTGTGAAAGGTCTTAAAAAAAACATTATTTGCGTGGAAATAAAATATTCTCCTCATGCACATCACATTATTGTAACTGCTTAGTATGACCATCACAACAAAAGACTATACATTTTGGAAAATTTAGCTGTTGGAACTCATCAGTAATTATATATGACCAAATTAAATGAAAATCAAACAATCGTTTTAGGCCTAAATTTTACCACAAAAGGCTTTTTACTTTGATTGGAGCATTTACTTAGCTGAAAATAAAGGGCGTCAATGTTGAAGAGTTGGATGTTGTGCTTAAATAGTTCAAAGTATTATCCATAATATGTATAACAGCAACGCTGGTTGATTCAAGAGGTATACGAGAAATCAAAAGGAGAGTACACAACGGTGGAATTATATGTACATCTGAGTATGGTCAAACTAGCGGGTAGTTAATCAACTAATATGCTACACTTGTTTGGGTTAAGGGGTAATGATCACCTGACACTTCGTAGCGTAGTATTTACTTCACAACATTAATAAAGAAATTTATTTTGATTATTGATCAGATTCAAAATGGTTAAATTTTATTATGGAAGAATTAATGTTTTTACGGCTCATGTCAATCTCTTAACAAACTTTTGACAATATTGATCACCCTCAATCAGATTGTCACAAGCATTGCCTTAGCACAGATGTTTTATAACGGTTAAATTTGTAAAAGCCTCTGGTGTACCTTCTATCTTGGGTCACTTAAACGTGAATTTAGTTATAGGCGCATTAATGATCAAAATCATACCAATTCTTATCGCACAAGAAAAAAACATATGATTTTATGTAATGCAGCGATAATCAGCTTATTTAACATGGGACTGTCAGACTTTGTATTATTTAAAGAAATCAAACCCTAGCACAGGAAAAGCAGCCTACGTATTTTTATTATACTTTAAACTTCATAGCTGTAAAAAGTCATATATAGAAAAACTTGACTAGTTTTTTTATATTAGTCAGTATGGAATATTAAATGTGTTACCAAAATGTTACCTATTAAGCCTCATTGCAAGATTCCTTGCTTGATATAGGACTCAAAAAATAATGAATAAAAAACTTGTTAATAAAGTTGCTAAGCAGAACAATCTATTTATAACTGTGAATAAATTTTGGAAAAACAAAGAGTTTTTCAAGAATAGTTTTTAGAAAAAGCAGAGAATTTTTCAAAAGTAAAAATTGAACTTTGATCTAATAGGTAAAAATAAAACGGATTTGCTGACAAAAAATGTTAAATCACCAATTTCTAACGTTGAAACTGTCAAAGTAAAGCTCTCATGACGTACGTGATAAGCAGTGCCTTTCAAAAAATTTATATAAATATTTATCAAGGTTATAAAAAGAAGATATACATTGTAACATAGTAAGCATTACTATGTTATGATAAGGCGTTTGTTGTAGTGTTTTCCTAGAGGCCTTTAGGCCTTCCTCGCGGGCTGCCTAAATACCGGAATGTTTTTGAATAAAATTACGTTATTTTTATAGTTATTTACCAAGTATTTAGTTAATAAAAAACTACAAAATACTAAAGAGAATTGTCAGTTACGACATAGGACTGGTTAAGACCCGCTTTTGTTACACACATAGTATTAAACAATATAGGCACCCATTGCAAGAATATTTATTGACAAACCTAACCTTAAATTTAAATGAAACAATTTTTTTATCTGGTTCAGAGTATGCTGATTGATTAATGAAAATTATTTGGGAATATGCTGAAGAATTTGGCCATATGAGTGAACAATTTAAAAAATAGAGTAATTTTATAAAAAGTGCGAAAGATTTAAATTGGGGTTATGGTTCGTCCTGAAATGCAATAAAATGAAAAAGAAAAGCGATAAAAGTTTGAGCCTTAAAGGTTCTTCTTACGGTTTCCCACAGGCTTCATAATCATAACCTAACGCTTGGCGATAATAGTATTTGATGATTGTATATAATTATGACGAATGTAATCATTTAGCAGTTTTAAAAAAAAAATTGGAAAAATTGAGAAAATAGTTTGATTAATTTTCCGCGCAGTTCTTTTGTTCACTGAGGAAAAAAAAAATTTTTTCTTTTTCCTCTAATACGCGAAATTTAATTTTTTATCATAAAAAAATATCTGTGGGCTAAGAGGTTCGAACTCTTGCATCCGAAGATATCACGGCCTAAACGTGACGCCTTAGACCACTCGGCCAAACCCACAAATCTTAAGATGGTAAAACGTTTTTACCCTATAGCATACCATAAAAATTACAAGATTCTTTTATGGTCATGCTTTTTGGTTTCTGTTGTCATAATGGAAATTACACTTGACTGTGGGTTTTTGTTGTGCGGTATTAATCTGTGATGGCATTATAATGCAGATCATTCTAATGCCTTCTTCAGGTTGATCGAATTAATGCCGTAGTTAGCTAAACATCTGTCAAGTGAAAAGAATACGAGTACAAGAGAGTTTTCTTCCAACGTCACTTTACCTCATTGTATATTTATTGTCCCTTGTATAGTTAACGAAGTAAGATATAATTACAATTAATATGGATGGATATTTAAGCTTTTGTGGCTGGGCAAAGCGTAAGTTAATATCCATGATTTACTAATATAGCAACAGTTAGTCTATAGAAGAAGTTTATCACAAAAGTAAAGCTTAGGGAAACTGCTCTAGTATTTATATATCTGAGAGTGGTTAGATTACCACGTATCTGTACTAGTAAGTACAGCCCACATGTGATAAGTACTTCACAGCATAGGACATTGTTCAGCCTGACAATCCGTTTCTCTGAATGTTATCGTTTGACCAGAATTCCGCAATCATATTTAGCTCCTCTTTATTATTCTAGGATTATCGGAATCTTTATCGTCTTCAAACGCCGACTTCCATTAATCCTTGATCATGTCACCATGCAACGTGAGTGAGTAAGCTATTAGTTGAAATAATATCTTACAAAAGTGTAAAAGCTTAATTATAGTCTCTGACGAGATGTCATTGAAAGCAATTATGGATTATATATGCCATGAGGGATACGAGAAAAAATCGGACTTGATAAGAAAGGTTCCGAAAAAAATTAAAGTGTATGGGATTGAAGATAATAGTAGAAAAGCGATATGTCAGACAAAGGAACAGGTTGGCAAAAAAAAGGTGTGGAGAAATAAAAATAATACAATGAAAAAGAGAATGATGCCGCGTTGGTTGGGCAGCCAGATAAGAAGAGAGTTTTCCTCTCAATTTGATATTCATTCATTCTATAGATTCAGGTAGAGTAACAACAACGCCATTAAGTTTGTTATTTCTTATTATAGGCCCACCTTCCACAACAGTAAGCTCGAGTGAGACAGTATCATACCCATCCAGCGACAAATCCTTCTTATAATGCAAAAAGAAATAGTTTTACTACGTGATAAATGATTGACTCACGTGCGCTTCCACCAGATCCATGCTCTTTCACGTGAGTTGTACGTAAGCCAACTAGCTGGAGAATTGGACATATCGATTTCCCTTTTAGAAGAAACATCTGCGTGCAAAAGTCGCCTGGGGCGAAATCGACAATTTTTTCTCCAATTAAGGAAATATTGCTAACACGGAAAACAGCCGCCGACAAAAAACAGTTTTTCGACGAATATCTAGAACGCATAAATATCACTATTTAGTCTGTGTGTGTATACAGGCGATGATTCAATACATAAAAAACCTTCTAGAGCAATAAGCTTTTTAGAACTTTTCAGCGTATCATCGTTCATTGATTGAATTGTAGTGTCGCTTTCAAAGCCGAGATTTTCAGTGAAGAAAGTCCGTAATATTTCTTTTAAATACGGTGTTTCAGTTTACGTTGTACCAGTAGATTTGGTATCACGTGTGTTGTTTTAAATGATTATTGCATGTGCTATGTGCCACCTGTAGCGTCGCTTTCATTTTTGTGATTGTGGAAATTTAGTCGTTTGATAGTTGCCAGCCATGGCGTAAGATTGCTGATGTAATTGTTATCAAGACAGAGTTCCTTTTAATTATAAGTTGCTTTTGTACCACTGTTGTGCTTTGACAACGCATAAGCTAATATTTATAATTATGGTGTGAAATAGTTATCTACCACTCTCAGATGTATGAATACTAGTACTGAGGGTAGCTCCTCTAAACTGTACTCTCGCGGAATCCTTATAAGCTTATTTATACTAACTAATTGTTGCTGCAACTAAAATTATATATAACCTAAAACGTTGCTTATTTGCGACAAATTAATTGTTGAAGTGGGAACACCCCAGATACTACAACATGAGACTACGGTCTTTAAGCAAGTTGAAATTATGTATATATGGTTGTGATATTTACCAAGCTTGTATGAGAAAGATACACAGAAGAGTATAAAAGCTAGGTAGAGACGGAGAGAAAAATCTTTGGAATTTATAGGTCTTCGCTTTAAGTAATCCTCATAAAAGTTTTTCTCAGCTACACAGCCTTACCTGAATCTTCGTCGGGACTCTTCTAACACCATGTGATCATAAGTTATTGATTACACTATTATATCATAGGATGTTGTATGCTAATCAAATATCACAATAAGAATTGATTAAATTTGTTGCAATTTGCAGTGTCCAAAAATATTGGTAAAAATGAATGCTAAAAGCTATTCTTTTCGAAATTTAAAAATATGATATAAGCAACATAACAATCACATAATTGTTTCACTGTTTTCGTCAACAGCGTAGTGCAGTAAAAGTGCTATTAGTAATTTTTTTATAGCTAGCATATTCACAGGATAATATTTAATAATAGTATCCTGTGGTATTTATTATTATTTAGTATATTAAACCATTTATTATTTAACTAAAGTCATAGGCATTTTTTATGGTGCAAACTGAACAATATACCAAGACCATAAAATGACAGCCAACTTGCTTTCAAAAAAAAAATAGTTTTTTTAAGCACCTAAGATTTTAATATGACCCAACGGTCAAACCAACAACTACTTTTTTCCAGTTTAATCATTTTACCAAATGAATAAATCATTGAGGAGGCAAAAGTTCAAGAAATAAAACCTTAAAAGCAAAAAAACACACCATCTGTTTGGTCACAATGGCAGGCAACAAAAGTTAGTTTTATAATGCAGAAAAATATCAAATCGTTAAGAGAAAACATTTTTATCAAAGTACCGCAATCATAAGTTGACTTGTTTCATTGTATATGATCTTGGAATCATGATGTTTCTATCGAATTCTAAACTTATTTGCAAAAACTATGGGGTAATTTTTTTCAACCATTGAGTTTGTGGGTTTGGCGATATTTCAACCAAATATTCAATCAGACCTGCAAAATTGGAACTGCAATTATTTTGTTCATTTTTTTTCTTGGTTTTATTTTTCATGTGTTCAGGGGTAAAATAATTGTATAAGAAGCATGGTTAGAAAATAAAAGAGTTACTGGATGGTTTGATTCAGATAGAATTATGTTGTTTACTATATAAATTAGAATTATGTTGTTTACTATATAGTTGTGAGACCATGCTATTACTCTAGATACTTTGAAATCTACTGCTAGACGCACTAGCACTAACTTTTTAATAAAAGAAAAAATATTTGTAGGAGGCAAAATTGGTGTTCACCAAAAAAAAAACATTAGTTAAAGTAGCCTAACTTACAGCGGTTTACTAGTCAACTTAATGCTAGCTTCGATCATAAATCATTAGTAAAAGTATTCCTGCTTTTAAGACTCAATTAAATTAACAAACGCGGGACTTTCAAAACAATTTTATCAATACCTGTTAAGTTACTGCTTAGTGTTACTTTTGAAAATCTTTTTTTTGATAACAAATCAGAGTAAATTAAATCAAAGTAAAATTTCGTTTTTCAGTTCATGAGCTGAAAATCAATATATCCTAGAATCTTCAACGACAACACGAATTGAATCTTTGTTCATGAAAACTGTGACGTAGTTTTTATCATGATTAAGTTTTTTTAGTTCAAGAAAATGTCTCAAGCTATCTAGTTTTTGTAACAAAAAACTTCTTTACTTATTCGACTGAACATTTAAAGTGAATATGGGTTAATCTCCAAATCTGCTCAAGGAAAAGTAAATAATATTGATAGCATATAAATGGATGCTAATAGAAAACTCAATGGACAATAATTTATACTATTTGGTTTTGGTTTCTAAAAGATAACCGTATGCGTCCAATAATTTTGAATTGGCAGAAAAAAAACACTGAGAGAGTAATGGTACAGTTTTGTTAAGACTAAGTTTGTCAGAAATATCATTAAAGGAAGTTTTGTTAAAAATAGTTTCATCATAGGTGCTCTCTGTGTGATTAGTGCTATTCTAATTAGCTTTGCTATAGTTTGTTTCAAATAAATTAATTTTGTGCACGTTGTTTGAAAGGCTTAATTTCACTGGGGCCAAGTGAAACCAAGCAATTAAAGGCGCTTTCTATTCTATTAACGAGTTCGGCGATGCAAAATCATTTTCATCGGGTAAAAGATTATAAGTATAGTTTTTTGGAGCATAGCATGTAGCTAATGATATTTCCTGAGAATCGTTATTCTAAAAAAAAAACCCTAATTTTACACGATTCTATACTTTTTTCCTAGATTATTTTTTTTCATTAACATAAATTGAGGCTTAAAGAATCCTACCTGGGCGCCTATAGCCGGAATATATTGGTAAACCGTGTTGAAGTGCTGTCCAGCTACAAGGTTACTGGGTTTCTTCCCCGCAGCACGTTATGAAGGTAGTGATAATATTCATCAGCTTTAAATAAAGAAGACGTACAAAAGTATTTTTTGTCTAGATTCATTTCTAGTACTAAATATAGGAAAAAGAGAATATGCCTGGTATCTATCGGCTTTCAAAATTCCCTGCCCGAAATTTTTTCTGACGACCTCGTGGTCTCCAAAACCTTTTTTAAAGGGGTGGAAGGTTTGCGGTCCTAATAACAACATCCGTTCTTGAAGAATAATTTTGAGTAATTTGAGGAACATTTAATATGAAAAAGTATTTAGTCAATAAAGAAAAAAAACGAAATCAAAAAAAAAGAGAAATACAGGATTATACATATTCCCAAAGTTTGGTGAAAATTAACCCTTACCTCAGATCATAGTTATTGCTTATTGTGAATATCACAACAAATGATTCTTTACAAGATTCATCGTTATAAGTTATTGATTATCAGTACTACGGTAAGGATAATATATGATTACTATATATGATATCAACAAACCTGCCTCGTTTGTCGATAATTCTGTTCTCAAACTTTCTAAAACTACTAATCGACAGAATATTAGCATCCTTATCCAACCTGGCAGTTTATATCGATTTATTTCAGGTGAAAATAAACAAGCCGCTTTTACTCGTGAACATTTATTTTTTAAAGTAAATTTCAACAATCATTATATAAAAAATCAGTTCATCATCATTCTTTACTTGGGATTTAAAATCAGATATGATGCCTATTTTTAATTTGGCAAACTTGAGCCCCCTTCATGTGCGATTTGTGTATCACAAATTTTATTTCCTAAAAAAGCTTTCGTTCAATAACGCGACTGCAATTTTCCTTTTTTAAATAGCAGAACGTTTTCATTAAATTTAAAATGAATTTTTTGCAAAATTTTCTGCAATAAAATTGATTATTTTCAGTTGTAAAAGTGCCAATTTCACCACAATTGATTAGTTTTTGTACCTAATCATTTACTCATATCGTTAAACTGAGCTTTGGAATTTTTTTGCGCACATTTTTATGACAAAAAACTCGAAAAACTTCACATTCATTTAGTGTATGATAAAATTGTTGCCTCGGAAATAGAAATGCCCATTCAAGCAGTCCAAACTTTACATTTCTGGGAATTGGTTCATAATATGATCGAACTTTAGTCATGGAATTTTAATGTCTTGATTTTATACCGGCAGTGGTGTCATAAACTCATGAATTTACCAGACTTTGAACTTAAGGTGCTTTGATCAATTTATTCTGTCCTTGGGACCGACACAGACCACTAAAAAACAGAAACTTACAAAGAAAAAAGAAGAATAGAAATATATACATTCTCCGAGCTTCGTAAAAACAATAAAAAAAAACACCAGGCGCACCTCACATTATAGCGACCGCTTAGTATTATTTGAAGACAGATTTTAATAAACAAGTGGAATTTTTATAAATAGGAATATTAGTGTTGAATGCGTCTCTGATTTCAAAAATTAATCACCAATCTTATAATTGTGTTTTCTAATTTTTTTTAAGACTGTCACAAATCTTTCATATTTTTGAGCTTAAAGAATGGTATCCGTTTTTAGCATTTTTTTGAGGCATATCCGTATGCGTTCGATAGACATTTAGCACTGTAGGTTTTTAAAAGAACCTGATTGATAACAACAGGCTGATTTAAGCGGCGACTTATGTACTTCTTAAAATGTACTGCTATAACCAAATCTGATAATCGGCATAAATTGACTTTATTTTCATAAAGCATTTAACATTGTTTCTAATTAGCAGATTAAGTTTCGTTTGTTTTTTTTGCTAAGTTTTTGGTGGAAAAAAAAAATGATGGATTAGGCTGGATATGAAATTGTAAACAAAATTATTCATGAGTCCATTATCTTTGTGAGTGGTGAGTGTTTGGGAAAACCGCGATGCTTAAATAAGCCTTAATAAAAAGCTTAACATTGTTTGAGAAAAGCTTTTTTTTTTCTGTCAATACAGTGAGCGATTTTTGTCATTCGATAACAATAACTATGACCGTATTAATTTATTTTCAGATTCAAATAAATCTGTGACAAATATTGTAATAATATCTGTCGATCTTCCTCCTGTGCTATTAAAAGTAACATAAAAAATCTTGTATTTTCTGTGTGTGTATTAATGTTTTGATAGTTTCGACATGTATCCCAATAACGCCTTACCGTTTCCAAGATATTTTCCAATAAAACAATTATCTCAGTTTGATAAGGTTTCCATTAATCAAAATAGTCTGCCGCACTTGTTGAAACAACGTTTGCAATTAAGCTTGAAATCAAGTTTGATACAGCATTATAAATATAATATAATGCCGCTTTCATTTGCCTTATTGTGCTGATTTAATGTTCGCTTGCAAAAGTGATAAGTTTATAAGTAGAAAAAAACTTCTTCTGTGATATTTTGTCATAATGTGTACTTATACCTTTTACGTAGCTGATTAAGTAAGATATAATTGCAGATCATATGGTTATTGAAGCTCGTGCTAATGAACTGCAAAATTGAGGATTGCCAGTTTTCTATTTAGATAAAAAGGAATTGCCGCTATCAAGAATTGAAATCACTTCAAGATAAGCTGATTTTGGTAAACATCCAGAGTTCATGTTGAAGGTGTCCACGAACCTAATATTAATATCCATTCTTGAATAATACTTTTGATTATTTAAAAACAACGACATATGAAAGAATATATGGATTATAGAGAAAAAGGACAAAAAGTTCAGAGAAAAGAAAAGTATAGAAAAATACATTTATAGCTTTGTGAAAACTCATGTAAAAAACTCATTTGCCGCTGCGATAAACATAATAAGCAGTCGCTGTAATGTGAGGTGCACCGGAGGAAACCATTCCTAAAATCCGTTCCAGCGCATTTCACGTTTTTGTATATTTAGAATATAAAGTGGCTAGGTTTTTGAACAAAAACATGCACTACAGGGAAGACTGGAAAATGTATTGAATAAGTGTTGGCGGCAGACCAGCAGAACACAATGAGAATACTCATATAAGGCCTTTTCTTCTCTCTATATATCTTGTTTACTGCTTGGAATAAGTAAAGTGAAGGCTAAACAGGTTTGATCATTTCTTGTTATAAGCTTACTATCTTCCGCGATTTAAAATTTTTTTGGTGCGCTTACTACAACATAATAACATGGTCGTTGTGTTTTGTAATCAAAAAAAAGTCAGTAACTACCAAGAAATCATTGAGGATGACTCAACTGAGCATCTGAGAGGATCTTCCTTCCAACTCTACAATCTTTAAAGCCTTTCATAGTTTTTCGTTCGACAGGATTCACCAAGACTAAGCTAACTTACCTCTAAAAATGTACTTAGGTACGAACCTTTATATTTAAGTTTAGTATTACTGTTACTCACTCAAATACAATCACATGTTTCTCAACGAAAAAATCTCATATAGTAGCACCAGTAAAATTATAAATTAGAATAAGATCATATTAACATTTTACTCCAAAAAATTTCTAAAAATAGGATTAATATATATAATAGAAAATAAAACGATATTAACAAGTAATTCCACAAAAAAAAATCGAATAATCGAGTTTATTTGAAGCAGTGTAAAGCAAATAATTAATTGATTTACACATTCTAGATGAACTTTAATCCGCGAAATTCAAAAAAAGAAAATTGGCTGGTGATATTAACTTACAAACCTAAAGAACTGCATTGGAAAGCATTAATCAGAAGAGGACAACGAACTAAAAAACATCTGTTGTATTACTCAAAATAGAATTTTGTAGTGCAATAATTAAAGTATTAGTAACCATGTTATTTAACTTGAATCATTTTATCAACCAAAGCGATTAAACTTGAAATAAAACGTTAATCCTTAATGGCTTAAAGAATACGTAAATAATATCTAATAATACACATTAGAGTTAAAATAATAATTATGAAAAATTATATTGAGAGATGAAATATGTGGAAAATAATTAGACAAATAAACGACCGAAAAATTTTTTTACTGCAATTTGCGTAATTCTATCATATGGTAAATAGATATCAGGAAGATAATTGAATTAAAAACCCCCCTCGGCTGCATTTCTCTTGGATAAAGCAAAACCGATGGAAAAAAGTTTTCTATTAGTAACTAATGGCAAAATTTCAAAATGAATATAACAAATTTAGTGATGAACAATTTAATGGTAAGCTTAATTACAGTTACAGACATAAGAATAAAAAATATTGTTGTTTAGGTGAAAAGAAAAAAGGGATCCCCAAGATGCTGCAGTTTACACTTTAAATATGTAAGACATTTACTACTTACTCAGAAAAAGTTGCTGAATATTATTACGAATGAAATCAATCAACAATAGCACTTCTAATTCCTACATTCAGTTACTAAACACTTTGGCTGTCGCGAATTCAAAAGTTCGTAGGCAGAAAAATATGGTGCAATTTCTCTTTTTCCTAGCCAGGAATAGTTTTAGAGCGCTTTTGAACGCAAAAGGTTCATTGTCAGTTATCAATTTTTTCAAGGACTCGATTCATCTGACAATATACGAAAATTCACGATCCTTAAGCAAAGTACAGGAAAATAGAGGCGCTGATGTCATTGATTAAATTAATATAAATATTTAAGCTCATGTTTCCCCAGATACTACTGTTCAAGGAATATGGCAATTTGGCTATTGATGCAATTAATAAATATATTTACTAGATCTACTTTTTATCAAATACTAGAATAACAAATTAACAATAAAATTTTCAGCGGGCCCTTGATATTGATTTGAATAAAAGAATATATAATTATTTGTTTGATTATAAAGGGATTTATATTTTTACCTTACAATTGAATAAAAATAATAACTACCTTTTATTTTATGTGGATCATCAACAACTAAAAATGAAAAAGTAAAAACCTTCTTTAAAGATTAATAGCAAAAGTAATTCCGCATGGGAGAAATAGCGGAATATAAGTATATGGCTATAAATGATGCTTAGTCAGAAATTCTACCAAAAGAACTTCTTCTGTTGTCTACAAAAGAGATTTTCAAAAAAGAATACTTTTTGAGTTAACTAATCAAATTTATAAAATTATTGAAACAAAATCTTTTTTTTATTTTATTGAGCTTAGTATCGGTTTTATTTTGTTTGACAAGAAAAAAATGCAGAACAAATGTTAATGGTTTTAATTTATTGAACAATCACTAAAAACAAGTTTTTCCTGTCAAATATTGAAAGATTATAGCACAATTGACAAAGCATCAATATATTTTAACCTAGATTTGATCTCTGAATACTAGCAAATTGAAGTCGTTAATGAAGATGAATAAAACTGCTTTTTTTAGGGTGCATGATTGTTAGAATTTCTTCAGCATTTTGAATGACGATTAACTATTTTGTGGAGGTATGTGGAAAAGTTGTCAGTTTATTTGAATGTCAATTTCATATATTCTTAGACGAAATCACAGCATTTTGCACCTTCAAAACTATTTTTATCTAAAAAAATGTGCATACTATTTCAAAGAATTACGGTTTTTAGGTCCATGATTTCAGCTAAAAAAATTAAAACAGACCTTAAAAAATTGAAACAATAAAGAATGGAATGCCTTAAATACCATCAAGAAGTTTCAAAATTTTATAGGATTAGCTACGTATTATGCAAAATTCATTTCAAATTTTGCCAAAATGCAACTCTGATTCACAATTCTACTAAAAACTTTTTCTAAAAAAAAAAGAGAATGTTGCTTTTTCGGCAAAAAAAAAACATTTTGGGCAAGTGCTTCAATTTATTTGAGACTCCTAATATTGTTTCTTGATTCACATATGTGCTATAGCTCTACGCTCAACCCGAACAAATAAATTCTTTGGGATGATAAAGATGAGACATGCTTACGGTTTTAAAAGGCTGACAAAAATTAATATAAAAGGCAAGAAAAGCACTTTTGTTCAGGTGTTGCTTTTTGCCTTTTGCTTTTGCTTAAATTTGAAAAAACTATTTATTAGGGAGACATTCCACGATGAAAACTGATCATCAAAGTTTAGTTTATTTGAAGTATCAAAATTTGTTTGATTAGAGAAGAATTGCGAAATGTTAGATTATTTAGCATTGTTGTTATATATGATTATCATACAATATCCTATCATATAATAGTGTAATCAACAATATGATCACATAATGGGGGAAGAGTCTTGACGAGGATTCAAATGAGGCTGTGTAGTTGAAGGAAATTGTCATGTGAATTCTTTACAGCGAAAATCTATGAATACTGAAAATTTTTTTTTTCCCTCTCTTTTATACACTTTCGTATATCTTTTTAATATAAGCTTGATGAGTATCGCAACCATATCTACATAGTTTCATCTTGTTTAAACTCCAACCTCATGTTTTGGTACCTGCGGTGTTCCGCTTCAACAAGATCAAACCTCATTTTACATGACTGTTCAAGAAGTGTAACAGGGGTATCGCAGTACAAAAAAAATTCACCATTTCTTGAGTGAGTTCCTTTTTTCTGGCCCATCGTTACTGTTACTGTTGTGTTTGGGCAATGCATAAGTTAATATCCATAATTATATTTATAGCAACAGTTATTATATAGAAGAAGTTTATGTAGATTCATCACAGGAGTGAAGTTTAGGGAAAACTGCTCCAGTATTTATATATTGAGAGTGGTTAGAGTACTGCGTGTCCGTACTAATCATACAGCCCACGTATGATAATTACTTTACAACAGTTACATTACAACTATTCTGCAAAAAACCTATAGCAAAGTATAACCTCTATTCTAACGATAGAGACCAAAGACAGTACCACTCACAAGAAGTACAATCACGTGAATAATTACACTATTAGTTCAAATATTACCCAACGAGTACTGAGAAGGATTTGTTGTTCGATGGGTAAGATATTGTCCTACTCATCTCTACTATTGTGGCGCAAGATGAGCCTATGATAAGAAATAACAAACTTAGTGGCGTTGCTATTACTTCACCTATTCCTCGTCGCCTCTATTTAATTATACAATGAATGAATATCAAGTTGAAAAGAAAACTCCCTTCTTATCTAGTTGCCCAACTGACACGGAATCGCCCTTTCGTTCCTTGTATTATTTTTAGTTTTCTGTTGTGCGGTATTAATCTGTGATGGCATCAGAATGATCTGCATTCTAATGCCTTCATCAGATTGATCAAATTAATGCTGTAAGTAAGCTAAACATCCGTACAGTGAAAAGTTTATAAGTAGAAATGAATTTCTTTTTCTATGTGATTCTATCCTATGGTTTATATAAAGTAACGGAGTAAGTGTGAGCCACAGTTATCATGGATATTCAAGCTCGTGTTAGTCAATTACAACATTCTCCTCCCTTTTTTATGCCAACCTGTCGTTTTTGTCTGACATATCCTTCTTATACGTTATCTTCAATCTTATACGCTTTAACTTTTCGAAACCTTTTTCACCAAATCCCACCTTTTCTCGTATTCCTCATGGCTTGTATATTCCCAAATTGCGTTTATTGATGTCTCACCGCTCACGTGCTTTTCTCGCGTATTCCATAGTATCATCAATTCGTTCCAATTTTTGTAACGTATCCACTGAAACTCCGAGATGCACTGTTTCGCGGCACTCACCAAAAGGGGACTTCAAGAAAAAGGAATCAGAAGGCTCAAGGGGATAACTATACAAAGGAATTGAGATTCCCAAATTTAAAACCTTCTTTCTTTTATGCGATGACGATCCGTAAAATTTGGTAGCTCCGGCTCGTTTACATGGGCAAGAGATATTTTTGTTAAAATAGTAAAGTGATAGATTATAGATTTGAAGGCTGCTTAGAAGCATTGAACGAAATAGGCCGAGAATCTAAAGAAAGAATGGATGAAATCACGAATGCCGAGGTCTTCGGACAATTGAGTGAGATTGCTTTGAGAGCAGTTCACTCATATGCCAGACCAGATGCAAATAGCGTGAAGCAAGAAATCACCGCATGCAGCTGTACACGGAAACCAAAAACTGTATTAGCTTTTTTGTCCAAATTTTACAATATGTTTGAAATAAAAGGCATAGACTAAGATAGACTCAAAATTTTTATTTTGCAAGAAATCTAGAAGGGGTACATAGATTTGGTGATTGGCACTGCACGGGGAAGCCGTTGATAGCACATATGAATTGGTTGTTTTGAAAGTTAAAGAGGCGTTCTTGGACGCAAATTATCAGATCAATTTAAGAAGGAAGTTGTTCACCATTAAACAAATCGGATCGGTAGCATCCCACAATACTATTTTCAGGGTTTTAACTAGGCAGCTTGAGGATAAGTATGCTATTAATAAGCGATACAAAGATTTGTTTTTGTTTGGGCTCACACCAAATGTCCAAAGTCAGGTTAGAGCTCAGTAAACAGAATCCCTCGAAGTGGCAATGATGATTGCGTTTAAAATTGGTAGCGTTTCTAGTATTGGCAGGCCAAAGGAAATTTATAGGTTTAGAGGAGCTACTACGTATTCGGCCAAAGATAATTTCAGAGGAGGGCCAGAGTTAATAGGTATTGATAGGCTTTAGGTTAATGACGTAAATATGGCAAATGCAAAGAAGGGTTGAAGGGTTACCATTACAGATGTTACTACTGTAATAAATATGGACACATTCAACGGGATTGCCAATTACTTTGAAAGAGCAAGAACAGTCTATGTAGGAAACCTATTAGTCTGTCCTAGTGAAAAAAATGAGGTCAAGGTTGCTGGAGTACTAAATGTTCCAATTACTTTTATTTCAGGGGGTAAATGTCTAGCTTTGATAGATCCTGCGGCTAGTTGCAATATGGTTTCGGATGTGTTTGTTAGTAACAAAAAGTTATGGAGTTATTCGAGGTCGATCCAAAAGATAGCCATTACAGCTTCAGGTGATGATTCAAGGATCATAGGTGTTTTATCCATTAAATCTCGTATCGGGTTAAGAAAAATTGTGCAATAAATTATGTTGCGTATATTATTAGTGGCTTAATGGGACTACCATTTATTGAAAAGTACAATGATCTTATCCCGTTCGAGAAAGTTACTGTGAAGCAAGCAGAAAGTAAGGTAGATTCAAGTCTAACATCTAAAATAAATGAGAATGTTAATCAAATTGAAGAAGTGGCCGTGAGTAACGGAGACGAATTAAAAAATGTTAAATCTTTAGAAAAGGAGGAGAAAAGCATGAAAGATTCAAGGTTAATAGACAGCGTAGAGTACTTAAGATTTTTAGAAAAGAACACAGAAAATATACTATTGGTACAATCTATGCAAATTAAAAAAGAAAATGAAATACAAATGCAAATGCAATCAGTGGATATTGTTGTCTCATTAGACGTAATAAAAACAAGTGGAAAAGAATTACCAAATAACTTTGAAAAAACTGTGACCAATGAAGCGCCAAAATTTCTACCAGTACAACGAAACATCGATCATAGAATTTTGTTGATTGAAGAAAAGAAGTCTTTTTACCGTCACCAATATAGATTATCTCATGAAGAAAGGGAAGAGTTAGACAAGCAGGTTCAGGATTTATTATCAAAAGGATTCATTAAACCTAGTGAATCGCCGTTCAATACACCTGTACTTTTCGTTAAGAAGAAAGTCGGTGCTTTGAGGTTATGCTCAAATTTTAGATTACTAAATGAAGCAACAATTAAAGATAGATTTTCCTTGTTTCGAATCGATGAAATTTTGGATATCACTGGAAATGCAAGGTTTTTTCAAAATTAGATTTATTATCTGGCTACTTTTAGGCTAGAATTAGAGAGGAAGATGTGCGTAAAACAGCATTCAGTACAGCAACTGGATACTTCTAATGGGTATCAATGCCATTTGGACTTTCAAATGCCCCAGCTACATTCCAAAGGTTTGTAAATCAAGTATTACGTTCGTTTATAGGAAAGTTTGTCATGGTGTAATTAAACGACATTGATATTTATTTTAATTCAGTTGCTGAACATAAAGAACATCTCCAGTTAGTATTGAACGAGTTGAAAGAAAACAAATTGGTGGTTAAATTGAATAAATATTCATTTTTTTCAAACAGATAAGATTTATGGGTTTCATTATTGGAAATGGAAATGCAAAGGACCAATCCAGAAAAAGTAATTAACTTACAGAATTGGCCTAACCTCAACACAGCAAGTTTTTTAGACCTAACTGGATTTTATGGGAGAAAAGAATATGCAAAAATAACAGCTCCAATGATGGACTTTATTGTAAAGGAAATAGAATGGAAAGAGGAACAGAATAAAGCTTTCTAGCTATTGAAGAACAAAATGATTTCAGCTCCTATTCTAGAAGCTCCCATCTTCAAGGAAGAATACAAATTTAAAGTTACAAGTGACGCAAGTGATGCATGTTTAGGTTTTGTACTAAAACAGCTTGACAAAAACGATAAACTAATAGGAGTTGTTTAATACGGCTCCTAAAGGTAGGCTCATGCGGAATTAAATTATCCAATAAGAGAAAAAGAATTCTATGCAGTGATCACAGCAATAAAAAAATTTAGTAACCATTTAATGTATATTCGATTTGTGATTTGTACCGATCACCACTCATTGATTTATCTTAACAGAAACAAGTGAATATCGGTAGATTAGCTTGATGGTTGAACTTTTTAAGTCAGTTCGAATTTGATATTAAATATACTAGCGACGAAACTAACAAAGTAGCGGATGCATTATCTAGATATCCTGACGAAAATACCATACAAGAACTGACGATCTCAGTGGAAGATGTATCAATTACGCAAGTAATTATTAACAACGATGGGCTAAAAGACAAAATAAAAAGTCGATATGAAAATTATGATGAATTTCAACTTATATATAAAATAATAATAGAAAATCAAAAAGTACCAAGGGAAATTAGTAATCATATCAAACATTTCCATGTCAACGACAGTTTCTTATTTTACAAAGCCATTACTGACGAGAACTTTATTAGAATTTGCATTCCAAATACATGTCAATGTCATGATTATATCACCAGTGGAGATTTTGGCAGTTTCAAAACATATGAAATACTATCCAGATCGTTCTATTAGTCAAAAATGATGAAAACAGTTAAAAAGTATGTGGCTACACGTAATAGGTGACAACAATTAAAACCTACCAACATCGCCATCCAAGGTTTGTTTCAACCATTACCCATTCCTACAGGTAGATGCACGAATGTCACGTTAGATTTTGTTAGTGTGTTGCCAGACACAAGCACAGGTTATAACGCAATGATGGTGGTAGTGGTTAGATTGTCCAAACGTGCTCATTTCATACCAACAACTAAAGAATTATGAGCGGGAAGTGCAGCTGACTTATTTTAAAACAACGTGTTCAAATTGCATGGGAGATTAGGAACTTCAATCTCATTCAGTACCACTAATCATCCCCAAGCTGCTGGCCTATCTGAACTTACTATTAGAATTCTAATTCAATATTTGCGTAATTACTGTTCAAGAAATATGCTTAATTGCGATAAATTCCTATTTGCAGCAGAGTTCAGTTACAACTCTACTTATCACGAAGGCATTCATGCCGTACCATTTGAAGTTAATCTAGGTTATATCCCCGACAGTCCAAGCTTTATTTCAGGTATGGCTATAGTAAGATTTAATACTAAAGCTGATGAACTGGCTACAGAATCAGAGACAGTTTCAGAAAAACACAAGGCGAGTTAGTTAACACCCATTTTCAGCAAGAAAAACGAATTAACCAACTCAGATCAAAAATAGACTACAAAATAAAAGAATACATTTTGGTTCATAAAGATGCACTAACGTAACAATCGTCTAACCATTACTGCAAATTACATCCTGCCTACCTAGATCCATTTGAATTAGTAAAAAAATTGAATGATAACGCTTTTGAGGTAGACATCCCCACACAAATTAAAAAACACCGTACTATTAATGTTCAACGGTTTAAGAAATACTTTGGTCGGGATGAAAGCTACCCAAAACTACCACCACGCACAAACCTAGAAATATTTGTTGTGCCCGGGCAAGGCGTAAATTAATATCCATTATTTTATATAATGTATCAACAGTTAATTATAGAAGAAGTCTATATGGATCTATTACAAGAGTACAGTTTAGGGAAACCGCTCTAGTATTTATACAACTGAGAGTTGTTAGATTACTACATGTCTGTACTAATTAATACATCCCACATGTGATAATTACTTCACAACAATATTGGAAAGGCTTCCCGAAATTACCAGCATCGCAGGGTCTGACTGTAAAAAAAGCTGGTTACCGTTTTTGGCGAGATTGCCCACCGAGGCTCGGTTCCGAAATTACATGTGACCAGTTTAGCCCCAGGAAAAAGGGATCAGAAGGCTCAAGGGGATAATTATAAAAAGGGCTTGAGATTCCTATTGTTAAAACCTTCCTTCTTATATAGAAATATATATTTCTGTCGTAGTTAACTAACACGAGCTCGAACATCCATGTTAATTGTAGTTCACACTTACTTCGTTACTTTTTATAAACCAAAGGATAGAATAACATAGAACAGGAAACTCTTTTCTACTTATAAACTTTTCTCTCTACAGATGTTTAGCTTACTTCGGTATTATTCGATCAACCTGATGAAGGCATTAGAGTGATCTGCATTTTAATGCCATCACAGATTAATACTGCACAGAAATTTCTTTTAAAACAAGTCTGCTGAGACAAAAAGGTATTCTGTAAGTTGTTCACGGTAACAATCTAAAAAAGTTTCAAATCTGGTCCCTTGGCCCAGTTGGTTAAGGCGTGGTGCTAATAACGCCAAGATCAGCAGTTCGATCCTGCTAGGGACCACTTTAAATTGTTTGGGCGTGTGGCGTAGTTGGTAGCGCGTTCGCCTTGCAAGCGAAAGGTCATCGGTTCGACTCCGGTCTCGTCCATATGTTTTTAAAGGTGATACATAAATGTTTTTACAAATGTCCAATTTTTTGAATCAAAATAGATCCTTTTGTCATTTTATCATCACACTGAGTAAAAACATAGTTTGAGAGACTAATAGCAATATATAAATTTCCCTCATATATAAACTTTTCAATGCAATCGTAACTGAAATTTGTATACCCTATATCAGGATCTCCTTGGTAAAATAATTCAGTGTCGGTGAATTCTTTCGCGATTTTACCGTTTTCAGTTATTATATTTTTCAAATCAACAATAAATAGCGACCCTTGACCATCATTAAAACCTTTACTTCCAATGAGAACTGCTGATTCACTCAGTTTTATCATTGATGACCCAAACATTGAATTTATATATTTTTTCTCCAAAGTTAAAGGCTTGTCAAAATCAAGTGTCGGTACCAACTTAGTAACTAAATGAAACACACTATTGTTCAAAATGTATAAGTAAGCAATTCCACAAAGGGGACACTTTTCGTCAAATGAGTACCCAGAACTAGGCACAATAATCCATTCAATATTCTTGAGTGATCCGGTTAGTATGCCATCAAAACCATATAAAGATGTTTCCTTTGATGATTTTCTTGAAATGGAGCTGAAATCATCATGTCTTGAAATAAATTTAGATTCATTAGGTTGAAGCAAACCCAAAAAAGTTCCCTTTTTCTTATCGAATACAACTATTCCTCCTACTGAATTCATTCCTATAAGTACATAATCTTTTGTTGCCGCAAAAGATGAACCAAATTGTTCATATTGGTTATCTTGATACAATTCAAAAGGTGTCTTGTATATTTGCAATGTAATAAAATCAATGTCTAAAACGGGTATTTCTTCAAGTAAATTTGTTTCTAAATATTTTTCCATAATACTGAAAAATTTAAAACCATTAATAGCTAAAACTAGCCCCGCCTGTGCCCGGTGGTTGGCATCATCTGAGAAAATAGAACCAATGATTAACTCAGGCCATCCATCTTGATTTATATCTACGCTCACCTCACTTAATATGGTCCATTGTTTTATTCCGTAATGTCCCAAAACATTTTCGGCTGATTTGGTTTTTAGGATGGCAACTAAAGATCCCGACAACATCACTTTAAATTGAGATAAACCGGGTTGAGAAACTACTAAAAAATCATAGCCATTCAATGTCCAAGTGAACATTTTGTCTCCAAATCTAGTAGGAAATTGAACAATATTTTTGGGGGAAAAAGAGGGGCTAATTCTTTTCGATTCAACTTTTTTAGAGTTCAAAAAAGAACCATCTTTAAGAATTTCGTTTAGTGGGATGAGATAAACAGATCCAACAATTTCTTCGTAAGGGGCTGATATTGCAATAGTTGGTTCATCAAGATAATTACCTACTTTAATTGAAGTTCCAAACTGAGAATTTGCAATCCCCGCCGATAGGTATATTTTGTCATCATCCGAAAGTGAGCTTGAGATATGATGATTCATATGAAAGCTTAAAGTATGAATCGAGTTGTCAACACGGATATCATCATCATCTAACTCATTGGAATTCATTGAATTCATGATCGGATGTTTTTTAAATATTGGTTGACAAATTGACCAGGGATCTGAATCGGGAGTATAATCAAACCATTGGTCTAACTCTTTAAAGCAAATTTGTAAAGTATTTACAATTTGATCAATACCCCCATAATAATAGCTGTTTAGCAACGCAACAGTCAAAGGCGATTCCTTCAAATCAATATTAAGCCTACCATGAGCAGCACGTTCTGCCAAGACTGCCGTTATTTCACCCTGAAGGGCAGAAAATCCTCTATTCATACAAAAGTCTAGCTTAGGCTTGGATATATCATCAAAATCTAGCAAATGATATATTTCAATCAAATCATCTGCTGGGTATACCCAATTTTTTTGTAGTGATTTTAGCAAGTTGACACGTTTTTCAGCCGATAAATTTTGAAGCTGAAAATTTAGTAAAATAAAATCGCCAACCGTGTCTAAATAATTGTGGGCATCTTGAACGTTATCATTAAATTCTACTGCAGCTAGCATTTTCAAAAAGCCTTGAAATGATTGTAATGAATGCCATGACACATCCGCTACTTGATGTGTAAACATTCCATAAATAAAAGCCTTTAATTTATCATTGTGCAATCCCTTTACTTTATAGTTAATATTGTAATATTCGATGGCAGCTTTCAAAAATGGAGGCCAGTGAGAACTTTCAGCTGCCAATGATTCTCCAAAACAATTATAGAAGGCATCAGGATGAAATGAGCCGGCAAAATATTCTCTTTCATATTTTTTGAGGGATTCTGGAATGTACGTTTTAACTCTTGAGGCAACATTCAAATGTACGGCAACTCCAGCACAATCGACAAGCCTGATAGTTGTTAACAGTAAAAACCAAGTGAGAGTTACTGTGGTAGAAAGAATCATTATATTTTAAGAATCTCTTTCTGAATTGCTTTTATGTGTATACTCTTACTACACCCTTGCGAGTCCTTATTTATTTGATTTTTTTATTAATATTTAATTTATCTTTTTCCTATCATGTTTTCTTACATCCTTAAATTCTTTGTTCGGGGCATTGTTTGAGGAAGTTTGGCTCCGGAGTAATAATTATTGCACGCAAAAGCACATATATGGAGCCAGAGAAGTCATTGCCGGAATGGGTGGTATTGTTGTGTGGTACGACAACAATTTCATCAATACTTATCTCGTTTTTGGCAATTTTTTTACAAATTTGCAATTACAGGAAACCATTTGAGCAGAGATTAATTGTTCGCATATTGGCGGTAGTGCCCTTGTTTTCAATATCATGTTTTTCGATGTTGATGAGCTATAAAATAGGAAGAATAATTGAACCAATAAGAGAAATTTATGAGGCATTTGTTATTTATACGTTTTACAAATTATTGGTATTAATGCTTGGTGGTGAAAGAAAGATTATACTAATGATGGTGAATAAACCACCGATATCACATCCTTTTCCGACTAGTATCTTTTTGAAGAAGGTAAATATATCAGATCCTAAACATTTTTTAACAATCAAGAGATGCATATTACAATATGTTTGGTTTAAACCGTTATTGTATATGGTAATCTTCATAACGAGTTTGTTGGGAGTATACGATGTGAATGATGTTTCACTTAAAAGCGCATTTTTTTGGATAGGTATAATTTACAATATGAGCGTTACTTTGTCATTATACTCATTAGCAATGTTTTGGAAATGTCTCTACGATGAGTTAAGTAGTTTTAATCCATGGAGGAAATTTTTATGTGTCAAGTTGATTATTTTTGCATCATACTGGCAGGGATTGGTTATTGGATTACTCAGTTGGTTAGGGATATTTGAAGACAATAAAATAGTGTCAACAATGTCTGAGGGGAATTTAGGTATTCAGATTCAGAACGGGTTATTGTGTTTTGAAATGATTTTTTTTGCTTGGTTACATTGGAAGTCATTTCCTTATCGTGATTTTTCAGCACAGAAGATACCAGATGCAGCTAGAATGAGGACATGGATCGCCATGAAAGATTGGATAAGTATTGGTGATTTGATCCATGATCTGAAGATTACTACGATGTATGGCGATAGCTACAATTTGCGAAACTTCGATTCAATGAATGATTCCAAGGTTTATAGTAGCTCCGATACTTTTAACCAAAAAGTATATCAGGGTTTAAGAGTTTTAGCGGATGGAAGGAAATACTGGATAAACAGTGCTATACATGATAGTGAGAGTTTGCTCAACATTGACGGCGATAATGTTAATGATAATACTAATAGTATTAGATCAAATGCGGAAACGAAAAAGAAAAGCACTCATAGGGAAAGTATAGAGAACCAGGCAAGAATATTACTTGGGTCAAGTTCCAATGCTAACGATAATAATAAAAGCGTTAAAGGTAAGAACAGCGTGGGTGCAACAACACCATTGTTAGCCCAACGAAGTGATTCTCCAAATAAAAGGGGGTATTTGAGTAATATCGATGATTTTATTGAGGATGTTAATGGCTCGATATTTGATGATTCACGATTTACAGATACAAATCCATTCCAAGAAGTTGAAGGCGAAAATATTTATGAACAGCAACAGGACAGGGGCGACGAAACATGTGCAGAAAATTGGGTGAATGATGATCTGTCTAAGGACGAACGCTTGTATCGGTATGTGAAGAAACATTACCTTCCAGAGGACAAGATCAATTATCCCGTGGAATACGAGTATACGCTTGTGGACTACTCTACAAGGATTAACAGACTGCGGCAGCAAATGACGGAGTGAGCGAGAGTGAGGATCGGTGCACAAAAAAAAAAACTACCAGATACGTACTATATTACGTGTCCTGTCTGGGTTTTTCTTCTCTTGAACGACTAGGGCATCATACAATGCAGTTCTACATTTTAGCAGTAGCAGCACTACTTTCAACACCGTCATTTGCGTTTTTTGATCAGTTCTTTCAGCAAAATAACCAACAACAACAACAACAACAACAACAGAGAACATACGAGGACAGCTATTTTTCAATCCAGTGTGATAATTATCTTTGTCCAGACACATTATCTTGTGTGAACGAACCAGTAGAATGCCCATGTCCTTTCCCAAACAGCCAGCAAAAATGTGTGATACCACCGAATGCCAACTCTAACTTTAAGGAAAGTTCTTATATTTGTATAAGTAAGGGTGATCGAGATTGCAAATTCGTATTAGATGCATACAACGGACTAGTATGAAATAATATACATCTATACAGTATATTTAAATAAATGAAAGTATTTAGCTATTTAACAATGCTCATTCACGCTTTAATCTGCTTTACATTCTTGTTCTTGACGGTGCCCATCTTCGCCAAGTAATTTCATTCACCGTGAAATTGTTCAATAGTTCTATAAAATCTCCCAACTGTAGATACTCGTTCCAGGCATCGTACCATTCATCACTTTCAATGACTGGACCATCGACAAAACATAGAACCAAACTTTTCTTCACTCCTGAGACAACCCTTGAAATTGCTGAATAATCCACCAATGTTTCATCATTTGCAAGGTCGGAATTTTCGTTGATCACCTTCACGGAGAATTCGGCGTGTGAGAATGGTGGTCCTCTGGTATACAAAACCCAATCACAACTAAATTTCAAACCGTTTTTGACACACCAACCTAGTGTTTTGTAATGATAATAAACAACGTACTCGTTTATTATTATCGGACCAAAAGTTTCCACTAAATGTTTAACCAAATCTTGCAATTCAATGTATTCGTTGTTGATTTTAACTTTTATGATGTTTAACTGCAATAAAAACAGGGTTTCACATGGATCCAATTCTAAATACTCGATATTTCGTACTGTTTTCGAATCAATTATAACATCGTAATCTTCCATCCTTAGCTTTGCCCCGTTATCGGTATTTGAAGTTGAAGCAGGTGTAGAAGCAGAAGAAGTAGCCGAAGCAGGTGTAAAAACAGAAGCTGTAGACGAAGACGAAGTTAAAACAGAAGCCGAAGTCGGAGCTAACGTTGACGCTGGTGTTGATACGGGGCTATTAGCTCGACTTAGGAGAAGATCTGGGTTAATACCATGAGGTCCTTTAGTTAAATCATCCTTCAATTTGCTTAATCTCTCCCTTTCGGTATCAAGTATGACTTTATCTTCATTTGATATTTCACCATTGATAGATCTCATTTTTATATCTCTTTCCAGTGTAAAATAAGCTTCACGTTCTCTTTTCCAAGCATCCCTCAAGAGTCTTCTATGCTTCGTAACTTCTTCACTGAACAAATCATCATTTATCTTTATCTCCGTAAATTCTTCATTATCAAGTTGTGATTTCAGTAAGGAATCCACCTTCTTCTGCATCCTATTCTGCCATGTAGGTTCACTCCTACTCAAAATTCCTTTCCCATAAAATCCATTATCCCAGATAAATAACATATCACTTGGATCAAATATCTTGAACGACAAATCAGTGTATACATCAAACACAACGTCTATAGGCGACGTATTTGCAAATCCAATGGTGTATATGTGTTTGAGCGTGTCATAGACGGATTCAAAGACTTCGTAGGCCGTGAAGTATCTGTTGGATATGTGCAAAAGCGGTACACATATAGGTATTGGACGTGGGAACCGCTTGTTGTTGTAATCACGTTTTAACAGTTTGGACATTGTGCCATGTGGAAGTTATTTGTTCATCTATGGAAACCCAGCCACATTTTAGCTGACCGAACCAAAAAGGTTGGTTACGCACACCACTTCACCGGACATGTAAACACATCACGGCGATTTTTCTACAAGATATATAAGCAATACACAAGCTCCGCTATTTGGCACATGGTGAACATGACCGGACGTGTGCCCGAAAGCATCGAAAGTCGTTTAGTAAATTGAAATCGACCAGCAGAATTGTGCTGTGAATTACCGCCATTAGGGCTCCTACAACTTTGGACTTCCCGCCACCCCAATCCGGTAACCACCACGAATCAGCTTGCAATTGTTCAAATAAAAAACCGCTTTTTCGGTAAGGGAAGCAAATAAGCAATTAGCAATTTAAGAAATGAGTAAGAAGGCAAATAGTGGCTTCTGAGAGTAAGAAAAATATTATTCTCTAGATTGGAGCATCAAGGTGAAAGTAGTGAAAAATAGATGTGAGTTTAGTCTGCCTATATTCAAAAACATGTGTTTTCAATGAGAAGCTGATTGACGGTGAAGATTTATCTCTTTAGAAGAGTGAACCGGATATGACTGCTGAAATATTTCAATCATAACTTTTATTTCACTTCCTTTCACAGTGCCTACTTGCTGTAATGGAATTTACTAACTGTCAATCTTAGCTTTTGCAGACAATCACAAATTATGTCTGTTTGGCACGATATTCAGCCAAGGCTGTCATTTCGAACGAATCTTCTGTACAAATAATCAAATGAAATAAACAAAAAACGGGATTTGAAGTAATAATCAAGGCTATTTCCATTTTTTGTCTATATGCACACAAGTAGTTGCTCTATTATTTCAGACTATACAAGTAAACGTTCAGAATTATTTTAGTTGGCCGGTTTAGATTTTTGATACTGTAGCCAAAATTCACAGTGAGTGTGATACTTAAGTGTGTACTCCTAATACTTCCTGCCAAAGTGGAGCCTCCAATGTGCTCACAGTCTTGACCAACGGCAGCACCTACTGTGGCCAGAGTAATCGCCAAAAGTATCTACTTGAAGAGCTCAAGCGCAATCATAAGGGTTTGTAACTATTTAAGACTGCCCCGAATATTGTATCCATACAAAGCATAATATTTCAACACTGAAATTCACAACTTATCGGTGGTAATCATGAGTCACTAGAAGGGAAGATTATTTATTCATGTAAACTGAAACTTTACGGAAAGGTCAGTAAACCCGGCGAGCCACACTCTATCGCCCAATCCGTGGTGCCGTTTACCACGACGAAACCGAGTTTAAAAAGTTCACTTCTCCAAACAAATTTAAAACATGCTGGCCACACTGGATGAACTTAATTTGTTACAAAGTGGCACGGCCGCCAATTTAGGATACAGCGTGCACGCAATCTTTGAATAAAGTCGCCAGACGATCAATGTTTGGCAGATGATCTTGACAAGTCTTTTACTACAATACAACAGCCAGATTTTCGAAATTTGGTTAATTTTAATACATTCTCTATTTTTCAGATACCGTTGTAGTCTATAATCTTATACCCTCCATAACACCAGCCCGTTGAAAGACGGGGGTATATGCGTCAGGTAAGATAATTAATTATCATCATTTAAATAGAAAAGTGGAGAAATCCAACAAACCCTTGTGTTCTCCTGAACCCACAGGATGTGCTGGCTGTATGACCGGAAAGATAAGAAAACCCCAATCCCCCACGGACGAAAGCAATGAGCAGCAAATGCGGGAAAACCCTCCCTTTTTATAGTTTTCCGCTCAAACCGCCGCGAGAACATGTTTTTTTTCCATATTTTCCTTTCTCGTCAGATCGGATCAAATCCGTTTTTGTTGTTGCACCCCCTGCAAGGGTTTCTTATCTGGTTTCCGATTGCTTTTCTTCTTTGCCGCCAGCCAACAGATGACATGGCCAACAACTTTACCCATCTGGTGCGGCAGCTAGGTGAATTTTTGAAAGTGAAAAACTACCCTGCTATAGAGGAATGTCTCAATTCTTACGCTTCAGCAGATAGCGACTGGTCTCAATTCGCAATCGAAAATAGAGATTTAAACTGTTCCTACACAAGAAACAGCTTATTAACCTTGTCAGACTCGGACAATTCCGATGACGGTGATGCCACAGGACAGATCCTTGTACTTGTTTGGAAACCCAATTGCGGGTCTCCCGTGCACAATCACCCCAACGCACTATGCTACGTTAAAATTTTATCTGGGGAACTGGTGGAGTCAGTGCACCATGTAAAGGGCGGCATGACTTGCAAGAGAGTTTGTAAAAATCAAGTCACCTACATTGACGATTCGATAGGCACGCACTCGATGCATAACAACTCACCCACTGAAAATGCTGTTACGCTACACGTTTACACATCACGTATGAAATCTCATGGCATCCATTTAAACTTTGAAACAGAAATGAATATATTTATAAAAAACTCTATTAATAAGTAAACTTTAACTCAAATAACTAATTACTAACTTTCCTTGCGAAATACTGGGTCATATTGCCACTGTTATCCCCATACAAACTCCTACGTAATTTGCTTAACGTAACATTAATATCATAACCTTCCTTTTTAGCAACGAGTAATCTTTCTTGTAATTTACCCTTCGCATAAAGTAATTTCTCAATTTTGATCGAAAAACTTTCCCTATTCTCCATCCTAAAATTCTCCAACTTGGATATCATTTGGTCAACATACGCAATTTCACGTTCAAGTTTAAAATATTTGGTATCTAAGTCATCCGATTGTTTCTCCAATTCGGAAATTCTTGACATAAACGCACGCTCAGAGACTCCATTTTTGGCTGGTGTTATATTTCTCGATAAATTTCTGTATTTTGTAGCACTTTTAAAATCTTCAATATTTCCAGCACTTGATTCACTCATGTTTGGACTGACCGGTGTGATTGGTGAATTGAAGTCGCTAGCTGGACTATATTGTCTAATTTTATCCATTTGTAACGGTGATTTTGACACATCATACTCAACTGCACGCCTGTGAGCAGGACTTGCAAGATCTTTAGTGCTCCCATCAAAATGTTCAAACAAATCATTATCGTCATTACCTGGAATGCTATTGTGCGATTTACCATTAGTGCTTTCATCCTCATCACTGGAGAATGTCTTGATTGACGCAACATCGTCATCTCTGATTTGTATATCCTCTGTTGGAATTCCCACACTTTCAAGCTCAGATCTGGATGTATTGTTCGTGTAAGTTTCACGCTTTGCAACCGAAGGAGTTATCGGTGAATAGTTTTCAATTGAACTTGACATTGAATCTGGTGTTTTCGAACCAAGTATTTGTTTAGAGTCATTAGTGTCTTCTGGCTCACCTATTTCAGTTGCTGTAATCCCATTTAAAACAGGCGGTGCTAGATTTGGTGTTTCTGATATAGCCAGTTCGTTAGTCATATCTATAGCGATATGTTTCAAAGCAGGTTAAGCAATCAAAAGTGAACAGTAAACAAATGAAACAAAGTGAAACATGAAAATAAAAGGAAGTTGGGTTTACGCGCAACGCGTTTTAAATTTGTTATAATGGCTCAAAAAGTTTTACTATACAAAATACAGACACAAGGAAGAAACGAAAGAAGATAAAATGATGGAGTAATAAAATGAAAATGATAAAATGAAAATGGAAAGCAAGGAAATAAATAAAATCAAAAAGTTTCAATAGATCAACACTGGCTGTATGTTTGATTCAGCATGAAAATTGTTTTACTTATTAACTTACAGGAATTATTGTGCACTTAATGTAACAGTTGCTACAATACTGGTGATTGTGATCGTAGTGTATGGAATGTCATCTGAGTATGGCACTGTTTCATTGTCTTCTGCGTACATGACATAACATGTTCCACCGGCTGCCTCTGTAGTGTATGGGAAATATGATGCAGATGATGCATTCGCTGAGGAAGAGGTAGTAGTTGGAGTTGCAGACGTACTACTTGAGTTGGAAGCTGATGATAACGTTGAGGTTGGCTCTGGAATGGAAGAAGTTGGACTTGTATTTAAGATTAGAGTGGATGATGTTGAGGAAGAAGAAGAAGAATATGATGAAGTTGATGAAGAAGAAGTGGTTGTTAGACTTGTTGTTGGAACAAAAGTACTTGAAGAGCTTGATACGCTAGAAGAGGATGAGCTTGATGAGCTTGATGAGCTTGATGAGCTTGATGAGCTTGATGAGCTTGATGAGCTTGATGAGCTTGATGAGCTTGATGAGCTTGATACGCTAGAAGAGGATGAGCTTGATGTGATTGATGAGCTTGTAGAGCTTGGTGGGATTGGGCTTGAAGAGCTTGATGTGATTGATGTGCTTGAAGAGCTTGGTAGGATTGGGCTTGATGAAATTGAGGAGGAAGTGCTTGAGGAAGAAGTGCTTGAGGAGGAAGTGCTTGAGGAAGAAGTGCTTGAGGAAGAAGTGCTTGAGGAAGAAGTGCTTGAGGAGGAAGTGCTTGAAGAGGAAGTGCTTGAAGATGATGAACTAGAGTAACTTGAATCGGAAGAGCTTAAAGAAGAACTAGAAGATGAACTAGAAGATGAAGAACTTGAAAAAGATGAACTTAAACTGGACGAACTTAAACTGTATGAAGTGCTTATAGTAGAAGAGCTGGTGGCTTCCGTGCTTGAGGTACTTGAATCGGCTGAAGTAGTTGAGATAGTAGGGGTAGCAACAGAATTTGACACTGAAAGCAACTCCGATTCAGAAACTGAAGTAGAAGTGTAAGTTCCAGGTTCTTCACTCGAATAGTACACAGAAGAAGAGACGGTAGTGTGAGGCTGATAAGATGTAACGACTTCTTGAAGATAAGTACCTAAAACACCATTAATTTCAGTTGTAACGGTTTTATAGTTTGGAGGATTGACAGTTGTCAAATCAGTTGTTGTAACAGCGTCAGCGGTAACATACGCAATTGCTCTTTTGTCAATTGGTAGAGCGTTAACGTTTGAAAATGTTAGATAGTACACGAAAAGTGAAATGACAAGTTTTGAAAAGTGAGATGAAAACATTGTAAATTAGTATTAAATGAGTAAAAGAACGACTTGAAGTTAGTTGGTTTTAAGTTATTTGTAATTGTATTTAAAGAATGAATATAGTTGGTAATAACTATGGATAAGGTATCAAAGGTTTGTTTTGTTTTGTTTTGTTTTGTTTATTAAACTGCACGTTGGATAACGGTTTCAAAGGAGTGAATAATCAGTTAGAGAGTTACGTTGTTCTGAAATGGCTTGGATGTCGAAAAGAACAAGGAACCAAAAAAAAGAGAAAGAAAGAAAGAAGAAAAAGAAACCCAGGACATCTCCAGGTAGCCGACAGTTACAATGTACAGCAGACACCTGCGTGTCTATATATAGGGCAGACGAAGGCCACAAGGACAGGAAAGCATGTCGAAAGGACCCACTGCAGCCCATGAGGCCAGATGGACGAGCCAGCCACCCCAACCAGACCACATCCTGCAGACCAGCCACCCAAAGCACCCAAACCACCGCAAAACCACCGCAAAACCACCAAAACCACCCTAACAAAAAAACATGTTGGCTGTTCTCTAAAATTGCCCTTTTCGGCTGCTGACGTAACGCGGGCGGGCGTTTACGTGTTCTTTGTTCGTTCTTTGTTCCCTGTGCACTTTCTTGTCGACGACCACTTCTGACTCCATCTGGGCTGCTTCTCTTGCTGCCTTCACACCACTCCTGCTACACAATGAAGTTCTCCCATATTGCATCTCTTCTGACTTTCACAGCTTCCGTTTTTGCAGACGCCACCGCTGTTGCTGCTGCTCCTGCTGCTGAGGAAAGAGAAATCGTCACCGATCCCAATTTCGTCGCAACTCCTGAAAAACCATTCAACTTCCAAATAGAGTACGAAATTGCTTTCAAGGAAGACAAATACACGGGAATCATTGATGACTTCTATAATGGTGAAACCGTTGAATTATTATATCGATTCAAATCCCTAGAACCAGCCGAAGTTTCAATCGTTGGAGTTGGTGGTGAATTGCTAGATGCAGTTACCGGTGAAAACTTTGCAAATATTACTGCAACTCAGATTGGTCCAATCTCAGTTTTAAATAACGATGTTGCCAATTTCACTCAAAGAGTCGGAATTAATATGGCCCCAGGTAAATACGTTTTGATGCCAGCTGTTTATATCGTTTATCAAGATCAATTCATGGTTTTAGGCTCAACCAACAAACTAGTGACGGTTGTTGAACCAACTATATCATTTTTCAACCCACAATTGATCTTGTCTGAACTTATTTTGGGCGCAACTGTTGTCGGTATTGCCTACTTACTTTACACCACATTTGCATCCAAGTACCTGGCTGGTGTCTTACCTGCTTCGATGTTACCTGTTGATAAGAAGAAGTCCTCCAAACCTTCCAAGAAGGAAGTTGAACAGAAGTCAACCGCAACAAAGGCCGACTTTGAAACTTGGTTACCCGAATCACACAAAAACCTTTCCAAAAAATCGAAGAAGAAGCTTTGATTGATCATTGACGTCAACATGTCTATATAAATGTCTATACGCTTACACTATTTATAACTGGATATTTACTAATGCTGTGTAAAAAGCTTGATTCTAATCTGATCTCTCTGCCAACCAACTCTATTTGAAGCCTCGCCCTGTTTCCTGTTCCCGAATTTCCACCGTGATATACCAACGCCTTGGTCTGCCCAAAAAAAAGAAAAACAAAAAAAAACCAAGCAATGTCATTGACAAACAGCCTTCCCAAGGCTTCTTACAGCCTAGACATCAGATCCAGGGACCAGCTTGATGCGTTAACATTCCAGCAACTTTCCGAGTACAGGAAGCAAATTGATCAAGATTTAGCAGTTTTGTTCAACCATTTACAAAACAGCTTGCACGCAGACATGCAATCTTCATTGCTAACAGGCGACGGGTTCCCACGTGCTGACATAGATGTAGTGCAGGTACGCTTGTGTCGGGTAAAAATAATCAAGCTACAGAACGACTACAAATGGATATCTGAAACATTACTAGACAAAATGCAACATCAACTATCTAAGAATGTATAGCCGTAATTAGTTATACCTATATATAAAGTCAGTGATAATCTATCTGTGTTACAATATAGAAAATATCTATATAATATGTTAACATCAACTATCCCCCATGTAATGTACTGGTAAATGACACGAGATCACCATCGTCCAACACACATTCCTCCTTTTCCTCCAATTCCCAGTCTGTGTCGTTCACCAAGACCAAAATGCCTGGTCGTATCGTGTCGTCTTGAATGAACATTTCCAGATCTCTCTGGTTAGTGATCATTGTGTCTGCCAAATGTTTGATAAGGTCGATGACTTTCACTTCTGCACTATCGCCAGAACAAGACTTTACTTGGCATTTGGTACTTTTCACACCGCCAAAAGTCTGGTCCAACCCGCCCAGAAACTCTACCTTGACAGCTACCATGCTATACTCTTTTCCTTAAATGAAACTGACAAGCCAAACAAATTCAGGGGTGGCTCCAGCTAGACAGGTGAAGAATTCTTTGAAAATCGGCCCGCCTTCCCAGAACGGCAATTTTTCCAGAGTGTATGACTGATTGAATGAGATGCGGAGTACCTTAACTTCACGATTCTTCCTATAAATTGCTGCTTTGTTGTTTAGCTGGCGCAGTTTCGTTCCTCCTTTCCCCCTTAGCTTCCTCTTAGAAAGTAACATGCCGATGCTCAAAGATCCTTCCGTCAAGTACAAACCTTTTGACCCTCAGATTTCTCTCGATGACCGTCAGTGGCCCTCCAAGCTTCTGACCAAATCTCCAAGATGGCTGTCGACTGATTTAAGAGATGGGAACCAATCGTTACCTGATCCAATGTCCATTCCAGAGAAAAAACTCTATTTCAAGGAGCTTGTCAAAATTGGATTCAAAGAAATTGAGGTTGCATTTCCCTCCGCTTCACAAATTGATTTTGACTTTACCAGATGGTGTGTTGAGCATGCCCCTGATGATGTCTCAATTCAAGTCTTATCACCATGTAGACCGGACTTGATCAAGAGAACGGTTGAAGCTTTGAAAGGCGCTAAAAGGGCGACCGTTCACATTTATCTTGCAACATCAGCTTGCTTTAGAAATGTCGTCTTCGGTATGACTCATGAAGAAACACTTCAAAAAGCTACCGAATGTGCAAAATTAGTTAGATCTTTGACCAAGGATGATCCAAAATTGAAAGACACTTTTTGGGCATTTGAATTTTCTCCTGAGACATTCTCTGATACAAGCCCCGATTTTGCATTGAAAGTTTGTGAATCAGTTAAAAATGCATGGAATCCGACAATCGAAAACCCAATTATTTTTAATCTGCCTGCGACTGTCGAAATGTCAACGCCAAATGTTTATGCAGATCAAATCGAATATTTTTCACGTAATATCAGTGACAGAGAAACCGTCTGTATATCATTACACCCTCATAACGATCGTGGTTGTGCAGTTGCAGCTGCAGAGTTGGCCCAATTGGCTGGTGCCGATAGAGTTGAAGGTTGTCTTTTCGGTAACGGTGAAAGAACAGGTAATGTGGATTTGGTCACACTTGCCCTAAACCTATACACTCAAGGTGTTAATCCAAATTTGGATTTCTCTGATATGAGTACAGTTATTGAAGTCGTTGAAAAATGCAATAAAATTCCAATCCATCCAAGGACTCCCTACGGTGGACAATTGGTTGTTTGTGCATTCTCAGGTTCACACCAAGATGCCATCAAAAAGGGTTTCAAGAAATATGAAGAACAAGTCTCTAAGACTGGTGATATCACCTGGTCAATGCCTTATTTACCACTTGATCCAAAGGATATTGGACGTACTTATGAAGCAATTATTAGAGTTAACTCACAATCAGGTAAGGGTGGCGCTTCGTGGATCATTTTAAGGAACCTTGAACTAGATTTACCAAGGGGTTTACAAATTGATTTCTCAAAACGTGTTCAATTAGAATCTGAATGGAAAGGTAGAGAACTTAAAACTAAGGAAATTGTTGATTTGTTCAAGGACAGATACTATGTTTACGATGAAACTGATGAAACAGATGTTGAAACTATAAACATGCTTGATTACTTCAAAGTGATCGATTATAATATAACTAACAATGGAAAGAAGAGTAGAGGCATAAGTGCAACAGTCCATTCAAAGAGTAAAGATCTGGTGATTGAAGGTACGGGTAACGGACCAATATCAGCTCTTGCCAATGCGTTATCAAGCCATTTTGGCATTGTCTTTGATGTGGTCCATTATAACGAACATACCCTTGGTAAGGATTCCAACTCCAAGGCTGTTGGTTACATCGGTATCCGCATTGGAAAACACGAACACATCATGTGGGGTGTTGGTGTTGACGAAGATGTTACCGAAGCCGGTATCATTGCCCTTGTCAACGCTCTCAATGGCTGTGTGAGGGACAAGCTTGTAAAAGTATAGTGGTATAATATAACTATCTGCACTGTAATAGAAAAAGACATTTATTCCTTTTACGTAACAAAACAGACTACATATTTTGTTCGGCGAAATGTTTACATAATGTGTACCTGACGGTTCATACACTTTGAGCAGTGGGTAATCTGGCATTTCCCATTCTATCCCCCTTCTTAAGTGAACAGACAAGGAAATATATCAACCACAATGGCAATGGAGCTGTATTTCAACGACGCATCACACACTTTGGCAATTTGTTCCAACAACTACGCATTGGTGCTTATGGATTATTCCAATAGGGATTTCACTTCAGCTTCTTCCGGTTACAATCACTCACAACAGAATCAGGACGATGCATCTCCAAGATGCCTTATTGAATTTGTACCACAAAACACTTTACCATTGAACAATTATCGACGTATACAAAAGGAATTGCATGGGTTCCTCGGATTAATTTGTTTAAAGGGAACAATGTATGTGGGATTTATTAGCGGGAAGTCAAACGTTGGGCCGGTGGCTCCAGGGGTGGACATTTATCGATTGATTAATACAATCTTTGTGAATTTCTCGGGGGAAGTATTTTCCCTCTACAATCAGTATAATTATGGTTATTATCAGCCGCCACTACAACAACCGTTACTTCAACTGCATCAGCTGGAAGAATCATACGAGAACATAGAATCAGCATCGCCTGCCTCTGGAATTACGTCAATCATGAAATTGTTAGAAACTGGTACTTTTTACTATTCGTATGATACAGATTTAGCAGTGAAAACTCAAGATTGGGATGTTAGCAATAAAAGGAATTTCTCTTACACGACAGTGCATAATTTGCAAGACGATTATGCGGGGAGATTTGTATGGAACAATAGCTTGATTAGTGAACTATCGATATTTAGGGGCAGATTGGCGGATGATGAAAAGCAAGTTTTCGATCAAGGAAAATTCTACATTACTTTGATACGTGGTTATGTACAAAGAGAAATTTTGCATGCTAACTCCGGTGCATGGATGACGTTAATTTCTAGACAAGATTCACGAAAAATTGGATCTCTTTTTGGTCCTGCATGTATGGATGATGAAGGAAATGTGGCCAATTTTGTGGAGACAGAAATAGTCGTTTATACGGGTGATCATTTAGTCAGTTATACATTGGTGAAGGGCAATGTACCATTATTTTGGAAGCTCGATTCACATTTATTAAGTACTAAGATTGAATTCCCAAGGTCTGAAGATGCTTCTATACATGCTTTCAATAGATTTTTTGAAACTTTGTGCTCTGAATATAATATGGTTTATATTTTGGATGCATTGAGCTCGAAGGGAAGTCAACCTGAATTAAGCGAAAGATATGCCAATGCAATTAGAGAGCTACAGTCTGATAGTACCGAACTATCAGTTAGCTACAAAAAGCTGACGTACAGCGGATCATTAGGTAACAGACTTAAGGGTAAAAACGATTACACGAGTTTACTGTTGCAGGATGATCAGATCCACGATGCACTAAAAAACTATTCATCTTACCAATTTGATTTTAAACAATGGAGCCAAAGTTCGAGACAATTGGGTGTTTTTGTAGTTAACACGTTGGACTCTAATGATAGAGCTAATCATGTTGAATGTAAGATTAGTGAAATGATCCTTGAGAATTTATTTGGATCAAATTTTACCGCAGATATTTGGTCCAAACATAACATCTTATGGGTATCTAATGGTGCTGCATTGGGTAAGTTATCTGACACTTATAATGCCTCAATTAAAACTAAAAATAAAACTGGTGGACTAATTGGGAAGTTTGCAGAACAAGGTAAGAAATATGCAGAACAAAGTAAGAAATATGTTTCTGGCTCTAGCAGCATGAATATTTCAGGTTCAGGGAGACAAACGCAGTTTGATAGACTATTAGGTCGTAAGAGTAAGGAATTCCAGGTTGAGCTGATTGATCCAATACATGACTATGTTTTGCAAGGTTTGAATAAAAGGAGAAATGAGTTTACAACAATTAAAGACTTGAAAATTTTTACGGTCACATTCAACGTTAATGCTGTATTGTACGATGGTGATCTGAACGATTTGCTATTTCCGGAACAAGACAGTTTTGATAAATATGATATAATTACGATCGCGTTAGAGGAAGTCATCGAACTAACGCCAAGCAAAGTTATGTCAATTGATTTGAAAACCAGAAACTTTTGGGAAAGAAGATTCAAAGAAACCCTCAATAAAAAGCATGCTAAAGAATATACATTGTTGCGGGGAGAACAGCTTGGTGGCGTTTTGTTATTAATTTATGCAGGTGCCGAAACTATTGATAATATTAAAAATGTTGAAAGTAGTGTAAAAAAGACGGGATTTAAAGGCATTAGTGCGAATAAAGGTGGTGTTGCGATTACATTTACGTTTTCAACTCATTCAAGGCTTTGTTTTGTTGCATCACATCTGGCTGCGGGGCAAAGTAATAGTGAAGAGAGACATCAAAACTATAAAACCATTGCTAACGGTTTAACATTTAAAAAGTGTAAGGGTATTAGGGATTCAGATATTCTAATTTGGATGGGTGACTTAAACTACAGAATTAGTTTACCTAACGAAACAGTGAGAAAATTGCTTAAATACCGTAAGCCAAGTTATGCAATTAATAAAATTCCTGGTAATCAAAGTACAGACAGTATTATGAGTGATGAAATGTATCAACCTGATTTTGATAGCAGTAGTGTGTTAGAAGAGCTTGAAAACAACTCACATGAGGTTAAAGGTAGTTTCTTTCAAGAAGAAGAAATGAAATTAGAGAGAAAAAATCAAGTCGATTTAGAAAACAAACTTTCTGATGAACATAATATTGAACAGTCTATTGAAAATGAACTGGATAGTAACGACACAAGTATTGTTGATTTTGAAGATCATGTGAGTGTAACTGATAGCAGTATTGATAATCGTTCCAGAAATGAAGCAACTCATGCTGATGGTATTCTTGAATCAACTGACAATAGCTCGTACAATTGTGGAGAGAATACACTTACATGTGCCAGTAAAGGTTCTGCATCATCGCAGAGTTTACATAAGGAGGAAACAATTAACGAAAACAACAAGAATAAATTAGAAACTAATTTTAAGAGTAGCAGCAGTAAGACTATTTATAATGGAAGTCAAGAAAAAATAAACATTTCGCAAACTCAGTTAAGTTTACATGAGGAGCAAAAGGTAATTGCCCAGTTATTTGAATATGACCAGTTAAATGCACAAATGGCGAATGGTCAAACATTCCCCTTTTTTGATGAAATGGAAATTAGTTTCAAACCGACATATAAGTTTGATAAAGGAACAGATTATTATGATACTTCTGAAAAGCAACGTGTGCCATCATGGACAGATAGAGTACTATCACATACCAAAAATAAGCGAGTGACTTCTTTGGAACAGTTAAAATATAATAGTATACCCAAATATAAGTTTAGTGATCATAAACCGGTCTATGGTATTTTCATTGCTAAACTTGAAATTGTCAATGATTCCGCTAAATCAGTTATTGAAAAGGAACTTTATGATATAACCAAACAGAAATTATACATTGAAGGTAGCGGGATTATATCACCTGGAGTATTTAATAATGAGTCAAGGCCAGGCAAGCAGTTAAGGCATGGATTACCTGCACCATCGAGCAAAGTTTCTCGATGGTGGATATCAAAGGATAAGGATGGATATGCAAGCGATGAAAAAATAGGTAAAGTTAAAATTAGATTTCCTGAATTAGATGGTGGTGAATATGTAATTAACTCAAATTTACCTAAAAATCCATTCATAAAAGCAGAAGAAAATTTTTTTATTCCCAAAGAAAAAAATTAGCTTAAGATTATAGTATTTTTATAAATTTTTTTTACTGAATAAAAAGAGCATTGCAACGCTTTTTGCGGTGAAAAAAGGAGTTTGTTAGATAGATTCAGAAAACAAACAGATAAAAATAATAGGAAATAAACGACAACTGCAGGATTCGAACCTGCGCGGGCAAAGCCCAAAAGATTTCTAATCTTTCTCCTTAACCACTCGGACAAATTGCCTTTTTTTGAGTTTTTAGTAATTAGTACTTTACCAGTCGTAATAATGGTACTATTACGTAATCACTGTGTGTTTTGCACTCATTTTGTTGAGGGCTTAAGTCACAAAATATTATCATTAACTCATATCTGTATTGTTTTTTTTCTGCTTTTCGCCCTTGTTTTATAAGACGGTTATTCCACTTTCCTTTCAATTTAACTCCATTTTGCATTTTTTAAACTATTCGTTAATGCAATGAATCGATTTGAATTTAAATTTGTCAGCAGAGTCCTATCCAAATGAGCTGTGATCCAGATTTTTTAGTCATTGGTTCGTAATCAAAAATTTCTTTTAACCTATAACATGTTTAAAAAGTATTACGATACGAAAAGAAGCCCACCACGTATTTTCAAAAGAGTTCTTTTTTTCTGGCTGATTGCGGCAATCACCTGTTATGTTTTAATGAAAAAGTGAATTATAATAATTACTGATTAATACAAAATAATAGCACGCAACATGAGCGACCAACGTTTGGGTGTTTATTGCTAGTATAAAATAATTGGAAACTAGATTCGATTGGATATCGCCCAAGTTCTTCAATTAATGAATCATTACTTACTATAATTGGATTTTGTGAATGAACAACACAAAATTCGTTAACTTTCAAGGCAAGTTATTTGGATTATTTTGGTTATTATGGTTCAATGGTTTCCTTCTTAATTTTCAATTCTGGAAGGTGACTATTAACAAAAAACTGGTGGACCTCATTTTATTAATTCAGGCTAAAACCGCTGCATGAAATTTCACAACAAACATTGTTCACAATAAGAATTTTTGTCGTCTTGCATAATTGTGTTATGTTAAAGAGCATTTGTTGTAGCCAAAAATGTTAGGAATAGATGTTTGTTCTAGGATTCCAACGTCAGGTTACCTATCAATAACATGCAAATGTAAAGTATAGACAAATCAGGGGAATAATAATGAAAATGGAAGGCTCAGCAGGAAAAGGAAGGCTAGATTACAGGGAAAAACATCAATAGCCAATTTTGAACGGATACTGACTATGCATAATCAAAACTTCACATATTGCTAACTTGAATCCGTTGTGAACAATGAGTTGCTTTAATTAGGCAACATATTTAGCGTGAGAGACCCAAGGTTTGAATGAAGCAGTCGAACATAAGGATAATTAAAAATGTTCTGGTTTCATTTATTACAAAAGTTTATTTTATTTTGATGTCAAGAGAAAGGAGCCAGCATTGCAAAAGATACGACAAGACTTACCTCAAAATTCATTATCAAACACTTTTTAAAAACTATGGTAAAACAAATAGTTTTCGCATTAAAAATGCATTACCAAAAGAGAAAGAGAAAATATAACACGCATGGTTTACATAAATTCATGTTAGCGCAAAAGGAGATACTTTAGAGAACGGATAGCCTAGGGCATATACTTTCAAACACTTCTGCCTTCATTACTATGAAATCAGTTTAAACTATTCTTTAACACTCTTTCTGTTGATTCGAACCAATAATCTAAAATCAGTGATGATTTTCAATGTTCAGAATGAATGTTTCTGCTCTTGCACAAGAATTTGCCGGCTGAATTGTCAAATAATGAACTGCACAAACTTTGGGAGTCACTAAATACCTTAAGCTAAACATACCCTCGGCTTATACCATTGTCTTGTGAAATTTACCATTAATTTGCAAAAAACGATTCATTAAAAGTCCAGGAAATCCCATCCGAAGGGGTATAAATATATAGACATTATATAAAATAAAAGAACATAATTATGATTCAAAATGTTGACATTCTGATTAATAAACAACTGTCAGGAATCCGTGAATCAACACAAACGAACTAGATGGATCTTGAGACCATTGTTGCCAATTATCTGTCAGCTCCTTTGCGTGCTTTTCATCGTCTTCCGCTGCCATCCTTTTAACATACATTGAAGCAAAGTGCTCCTTCATGCCCAAAGCACTTACACACCAAGATATGGCATTGAGCTGGATGTCAGCTGGTGTGACGTGTTGTTCTTGTTGCTGTTGCTGCCGTGCTACCTTTTCAGTTTCGAAAAACAACTCTTTGAGACTCAAGCCAAAATGTTCTTTTGTATATTTTTGCAGCTGTGACTTGAAATACTCTACGATCAACGGTTCGTATTTTAGTGGGTATACAAGCAATGACCTCATTTCGGCCTCACAGGCGAAAATGTACGAATGGCCATCACCGGATCTGTTTTTCTTCAAGACTCTTTTCATTTCACCGAGGGCCTTAACTGGGTCTTCCAAATGAATCAATACCTGATTGCAGTAAACAATATCAAACTCCTCATCTTCAAAAGGAAGCTGATAAGCAGAACCATACACAAATGTCAAAGTATTTGAATTTTTTTGATTCTTGATTTTGTCGTCTCTCTTACAATAGGACTTTTTACAACCATCCACCAATTCTGTCAGCGATTCCAGACCAACAATTTCATTGGATGTACCGTAATTTTGGTAAACGTCGTGTGTGATCGAACCAGGCCCACATCCAACATCCAATATTTTGTAAGATTTTGCTGCCGAAAGGTGGGGTGCCATTAGCGGCAGACAGTTTTCCACTGTACGCCAGTCGTGGGTGTGTGAAACAGTGCTGTCGTAGTGTGTGTAGTAGTCGTTTGCCATTCCTGGGAGTGCGGATAGCGGCAGAGATAACTCAAGCTGCCGCCCCTGTGACGCCACCGGGAAGAAACATGTTGCACAGGACTGCCCAAAGAGGCAATTTAGACGCACAGCGTAAAGCGGCGCAGAATGAGTCAATCGCGGCCGTCGTGACCAGTAGGTTTTGCGACCCGTTTTGCGGTGGGTTTTTCACCTGATTTTTGCAGCTGGGACTCAGCACTTGTTAAGCCTTTTTTCTTCCTGCACCCTGCCTTCCTTCTCTTCTTCTGCTCTCTCCCTTCACATCCCCGCTGCAGTCTGCATAACAACTATATGTCCACTGTCAACCCATACGCTCCAAACCCTAGTGATTTCATATCCAACGTGCCGAGATTCGAGATAATCGACTCAACACTTAGAGAGGGTGAACAATTCGCAAACGCTTTTTTCACACTCGAGAATAAAATTAAAATAGCCAAAGCATTAGATGATTTTGGTGTTGACTACATAGAGGTCACCTCTCCCGTTGCATCTGAACAGGCAAGGGAGGAAGTGGAAACACTATGTAAACTCGGCTTGAAAAACTCTAAAATTTTAACGCATATTAGATGCCATATGCACGATGCAAAAGTTGCAGTTGAAACGGGTGTTGATGGTGTTAACGTTTTCATTGGTACTTCTAATTTCTTAAGACAACACTCCCATGGTAAAGATATGTCGTTCATTACTAAATCTGCCATTGAGGTCATAGAATTTGTCAAATCCAAAGGTTTGGAAGTTAGATTCTCAACCGAAGACTCCTTTAGATCAGATATCGTCGATTTGCTCAATATATATACAACCGTTGATAAGATAGGTGTCAATAGAATCGGTATTGCAGATACCGTTGGTGGTGCGAATCCAAGACAAGTCTATGAACTAATTAGGACCATCAAATCTAGTGTTAAATGTGAAATTGAGACCCATTTCCATAATGACACTGGTTGCGCAATTGCAAATGCCTACACTGCACTAGAAGCAGGTGCTAAATTCATTGACACATGTATCTTAGGTATTGGTGAAAGAAATGGTATTGTCCCATTGGGTGGATTTATGGCTAGGATGGTTGTTTCAGCACCTGATTACGTTAAATCGAAATACAAGTTGAACAAAATAAGGGATCTCGAAAACTTAATTGCGGAAATTGTTCAAGTCAACATACCATTCAACAACCCAATCACAGGTTTCTGTGCATTCACTCACAAAGCGGGAATCCACGCAAAGGCAATTCTTGCAAACCCATCTACTTATGAGATTTTGAACCCAACAGATTTCGGGCTAACCAGATACATTCACTTTGCAAATAGATTAACCGGATGGAACGCAATTAAGGCTAGAGTTGAACAGTTGAACTTAGATCTAACCGATGATCAAATCAAAAGCGTTACGGCTCAAATCAAAAAAATGGGTGATATCAGACCTTTAGGTATTGAAGATGTCGATTCAATCATTAAAGACTTCCATTCAAGGGAACTGGGACAAAATAACGGACAACCAGGTGCGAAGAGACAAAGGGTCGACTAGGTGGTTACTCTTTCGATAAACTTATTCCATTTTCTTATCTTTATTTATTTTTGTATTCTAGTTACTTTTTTTTTACTATACTCCATAGCTTTAGTTTGCAGAAAAAAGATTTAGAATTATCTTGGGCTAATATGGTCACGTGCAACCACAAACCCCTTTTCTTGCTTTTAAAAAACCCTTTTTTGCGGATGCGCGCAAAAAGCTGCGAAACTCCACGTTGGAAATTTTTCACTTCGCGAGACGGTGTTTTGCACTTTATAAAAGCGGACGAGTTTCCTATCCACATCCGGATTCCTCCTTTTTTTCTTTCAGTTTCAACTAACAAAAGCCTACCAAAAATGCCAAGTACGTATTTTATTTTTACGTGATATATATCATAGTTTAACCATAGTCACTCCTGATCGGTCTGATCCTGCAAAGGATTGTGTCGTTCAGTTTAAACGGTGTCTATTGGTACATGAGGGACGTTTAATGATCACTTTTGTTGATTTGTTCCTTATCGGGTTTAGAGTTATTGCTTACTTATATTTGCAAATATCTCTTACAAATTATTTCTTTTGGAAATTGGAAGAATGGAAACTACGGTTTTTGGTATGTTGAACACCCGACACTTCAACATACCAGCAAGTTTTAACACTGATGCTGTTTGCTTGGAACCTTGTCTCTTTGCTCTAGGATGTAAATGCTAGAGCACATTCTTTTCCTTTTTCTAAAATTATTGATTGTAAGATTTATTCGTAATTATAGTAATTTCTGACCCGTAAACTTTTTGTGGCACAACAAATTCTAACATTGCCTTAAACTTTTATTACTACAGGAGCTCCAAGAAACTATTCCAAGACTTACTCTGTTCCAAAGAGACCTTTCGAAACCGCTAGATTGGATGCTGAATTAAAGTTAGCTGGTGAATACGGTTTAAAGAACAAGAAGGAAATCTACAGAATTGGTTTCCAATTATCCAAGTTAAGAAGAGCTGCAAGAGATTTATTAACTAGAGATGAAAAGGACCCAAAGAGATTATTCGAAGGTAATGCTTTAATCAGAAGATTAGTGAGAGTTGGTATCTTATCTGAAGACAAAATGAAATTAGATTATGTTTTGTCCTTAAAGATTGAAGATTTCTTAGAAAGAAGATTACAAACCCAAGTTTTCAAGTTAGGTTTAGCTAGATCTGTCCATCACGCCAGAGTTTTAATCACCCAAAGACACATCTCTGTTGGTAAACAAATCGTTTCTATTCCATCATTCATGGTCAGATTAGATTCCCAAAAGCACATTGACTTTGCTCCAACTTCCCCATACGGTGGTGGTAGAGCTGGTAGAGTTAAGAGAAAGTCTCAAGGTTCTGAAGCTGCTGCTGAAGAAGAAGATGAAGAATAAATGTGTTGATTTATTATGTTTAAAATAAATTTATAACTCTAATTCCTTTTTCTTGTGATTTTTTATTTACTAATAATAAATAGCTTTTTTCCACTTAGATACATATCTTCTACTTTTGCTTTGTAAATTAATATATACCATAACGTTTTGACAAATTCATTTTCCCTCACCATGCTTTTGGGACATAATAAATCTTCTCTACAAAAAAAAATATTACTCTAATAAAAATAAGTCACGTGCAAATACAGCGGGTTATGGGTTTTAGCACCCGCGCACCATAGTTTTTTTTTTTTTTTGTGCCAGTCACCAAAAAATCCCTATTGCGCACTCCCTCCGCGTCTCTCGATTTTCCAGTGAGCCCTGGGGCGCTCCACAGAGATGCGCACTGAGGACATTGCACACTGCCATTTAGACGGATTGGAAGCTTTCTGCTACAACCTTTTCAAAGACATACTCCAGTAACTAGGTTTAATAATTGATTCAAAATGGGTAAAAGGTATGCATAATATCAATCTGATTTATTGGAACATTTGATTATAGGTGTATTATTTGAATTAGTGAAATGTTAGAGCACAGAAACACAACCATGATTGATAGTCCGATTAATTATAAATTATTGTCGACACTGGAATGAACACGATTTGTGTACCAGTGGAAACACATCGTATGACCGAATACATTTTGTCTAAGTTTGCGTGTACTGAAAATTTTTCTAAAAGTGAAAAATCTTGATTTAAAGTGAACAGGATGTACTTAGCTCAACACTTAGTTAACTTAGACAACAACTATAGACATGTTATTGCGAACCACAATATTGCAGAACTGCACAAATGTTTCCCAATAGAACAAACCTGTGACATTTCACTTAGCTTCCATTTAATTTTCAAATCATAGTCAACTCAATACACTAAATAACAAATACTAACATTAATAACAACATTTTTTTAATATAGTCATGGTTTGAGATCTAGAACTCGTTACGCATTCAGTCGTGACTTCAAGAAGCATGGTGCACCAGCAATGTCCACCTACTTAAAGACATATAAGGTTGGTGACATTGTTGACATCAAAGTCAACGGTGCTATCCACGATGGTATGCCATTCAAATTCTACCACGGTAAGACCGGTATTGTTTTCAACGTTACCAAATCCGCTGTCGGTGTCATTGTTAACAAAGTTGTTGGTCACAGATACTTAGAAAAAAGACTTAACATCAAGATTGAACATGTCAAACACTCAAAATGTAGACAAGAGTTCTTAAACAGAGTTAAGGAAAACGCCGCTAGAAGAGCTGCTGCCAAGGCTACCGGTAAGAAGCTTGAATTAAAGAGACAACCAGCTGGTCCAAGAACTTCAAGAGTCGTTTCAGGTGTTCCAACTACTTTAGCTCCAGTTGCTTACGAAACTTACATTTAAGGAAGTTGGTTTTTCTACTATACTGTCTATTTGTGTCTTTATAAGTTAAGTTAATAATTCTTCTTTTTATAGATAAGAGAACGTGCTTTGCGGATAACGAAGTTGATTTATCAATTGCCCCTAGCCTGCTAGATTACTGTATTGTACTGTACTATGCTGAAGTGACGCATACACATCTGTAGATGTGTGGGCTATTGAAGAAAATTGTGTCATTTGAGAAAGTGTAGCATACTTAGAGAAATGGAAGAGAAAACTTAAAATTTTTTGATTCTTCAATTTTTTTCACTCACTTAATTTTTTACTGATTGTATCATGTTTTTTCCACTAATCCTTTTACTGAATGAGCTTTCTGTTGCTTTTCTTCATCTCTTAATATCTTGAACATAAACATTGTGCATTTATAACATATTATTCTTATATACAAACATAACCATCATCTGTATTAACCACCGCTTAGAGCTATACAGTATACCCTTGTCGATACACTTGAACAAAATAAGGTTCATTTTCAACAATGTCAAACAACAATAACAATAATAAGGGAGATAGCCCCTTAAATAATAAAATCTTGTCTCTTGAAAACGATATCGAAGTAGCTACTCCATATTTAGCATCTGATGAAAAAGGGTCGAATATGAAAGAAGCCTATGATACAGTTGCCACTTCAAACTCGGCCAAACAACAAATTGTCGTTAAGCCCTGGGTGCATTTTGTTGCTGGCGGTCTTGGTGGAATGTGTGGTGCTATTTTCACTTGCCCTTTTGATGTCGTAAAAACAAGATTACAGTCATCAGTTTACAGGGAAATTTATAATAGTAAAGTATCAATGAATAATTCAGCCTCCGCAATTAGTGGGGTATTGACACATTTCAAGGAAACATGTTTAATATTGCATAGCGTTTACAAGAATGAGGGGCCAAGAGCATTATTCAAAGGTCTTGGACCGAGCTTAGTGGGAGTTATTCCCGCACGGTCAATCAATTTTTTCACTTATGGATATAGTAAAGACTTGCTAAAGCAATTCGACTATTTTAAAGGAGACGAAACATCATTCTTACATCTACTTGCAGGTATTAATGCAGGTATTGTTACCAGTACTGCAACCAACCCAATTTGGTTGATCAAAACAAGGTTGCAGTTGGATAGAGCAAGTAAAAAGGAGTACAAAAATTCATTGGACTGTGTTGCTAAAATTGTCAAAAATGAAGGAATTTTTTCGTTATATAAGGGGTTATCAGCATCATATTTAGGATCGGCAGAGTCAACCTTACAATGGATATTATACGAACAAATGAAATCAGTTATCCACCAAAGAAGCGAAAGATTGGAACGTGAAGGTCAAATTAGGACGAATTTTGACGAAGCCGCAGATTGGTTTGCACGTTCAGGAGCCGCAGGGTTTGCCAAACTGATTGCATCTTTGATAACATATCCACACGAAGTTGTACGTACAAGACTGAGACAAGCTCCTACGAAAAACGGCAAGGCAAAGTATACTGGTTTAGTTCAATGTTTCAAATTGATTGTCAAAGAGGAAGGTTTTGCTTCAATGTACGGTGGTTTAACCCCACACTTAATGAGAACTGTTCCTAACAGTATGATTATGTTTGGTACATGGGAAATTTTCACTAAGTTATTCTCCAGTTTGTAATAAATAACTAAAATGGTGAATCCATTTGCTTTTTTCATGTAATGTGAATCTTAGAGGATAGAGGAATGAATTCTTTTCTTGTATATACGTGCGTGTTTTCCTTATTTCAACTTTGGGTTTTTGGGCTGAAAAATGTGCTTATTCTTCTATTATTTTTATTCTTCGTTCTACCAATTCTTGTTCTTCACTCTTTTTTATTTCGCTTCAGTTCTTTGAAAAAAAAACGTCAACATTTCTCCTCATTCGCTAATATACACATTAAAGCATTTGCAATTACTGGAATATCCTGTATATAAATAGCGTAATTTTCTAATTTATTTAGCAAAATTTTATTCGCAACTAGCAGCATATCAACACTTTCCAAACACAGTAATTTTTCCATGACGAGCGCGTGCATTATCTTTATCTCTCCTAACTCGCATTCGCCGAGCACATGTCGTACAAATACGCCTTAACGCCGTACATCAAACGTCCAGAGGATTACCCGAACGTGGTTCTGTTTTACGACTCTAATGTGTCGATAATCAAGGATGCATTTCCCAAAAGCAAGGTACATTTACTAATACTTCCAAGAGATCCCAAGCTTACTAAACTTAAACCACAGGTTGCATTTGCTGATCCTTCGAACAGGAAAATGATTGAAGAATATGTTGAGCGTGCTAAAGATCTGGCGACTAAGATGTTTCACAGAGAATGGAGATGCATTGATGGTGAAGCTGAAGAAGAAACACTCGTATGCTGTCATTCTGTGCCTTCTTTAAACAATTTGCACGTGCATGTTCTCACTGAGGACATGTGTGGAGTGAATATGAAAAATAAGAAACACTACAATAGTTTTAACAGTGAGTTTGCCGTTAAAATGAGCGAGTTTCCGCTCAAAGAGGACGATTTCAGATTAAGTGATGAAGGTAGATGTGAGCTGTTGCTCAAGAAAAACATGGTGTATCGTGGGGTCGATTACAAAAATGGATTCAAAAAGATACAGAGCAAGCTTATCGAGGATTTTGACAAAAAGTATACACATATATAGTCAGTTAGTAGGGACGTTTGAATCCAGTCCTTGGAACACAAACCTGAGCAAATCATTTTCCGAGTTTGTGGCCATGTTTGGACCTGGCGATGAAATCGGAGACTCCAACTCCTCTCTTGTCACACCCCGAAGAACGTCAGTTACTTGCGTACCTGATTCTATTTCATTCCTCATTAAATATCCGCCAAACATGTAGTCTTCTAGAGCCTCATGCGCAAACTCTACGTACGTGTCTGTCAATTCGTCGTCTTTGAAAAGCATGGATTGAAGTTTATCCAGATTCGACGTTATTTGCGAGTGCGTCGTTGCTGCACCTGTGTTTATGGAAGTCTGTGTGTATACGGAGTTCGCCGTTTGTGGCACCGGTGCCGGTAGAGCAAAATGTGTACCTTCTGTGGCTACAATCTCAGCCTCTTTAATCCAGTTTTCGACTTCAGGAGTGAGTTTTTTCCTTAGCAAGGTAGTCAATAGTCCAGACATTGTATTGAACTCCCTGTTTGGATATACATTAGTGACGGATAATACGTCATAATGCGCTTGTAGCGTCTTGGACAAGCCTGCAAGTTGTTGCAAGGTAACATTGAGCTGGTTTTGAATCGCAGTTATTTCGGTGGTCGATCGTGTATATTGCAAAGACCTGAGTGATTCTTCCAGTTTGCTGAGTGAATGTGTGAGTTGCGTGAGTCTTGGGCGGATCTGTTCGAGTTCTTCCACCGGGGTATCTTTAAAATCAAGTGGCGGTAGGGGCTGCTGGGCGGTAGAGATGGGAAGAGTACTCATTTGGCTATAAGGGGTTGTGTAACCGGGTTACCTGGTGCATGTAATTTATTCACGTTTAATGCTCATGCATGATTTGTAGAAAAAAATGGTGATGAGCGAATGTGGTGTATAGTATGGTCCAAAACAGTTATTTTCTAGCAATGAGGTCCAGGAGACAGCTACGCCGTGAGGAGTATGTGGAGAAGAACCGTGACCGGATCGAAAGGCTTGTTGAGAAACATGGCACATCTGGGGCGATTGGTGAGCTGATTTCAGAGGTTGAACAGCGTGTGCGGTGCAATGCCAGTGCCAAGGACATTGCCGAGCTCGAGGTGTTGAACTCACAGTTTCGTGTGTTGGCTGAGTACGAAAAGATCTCCGGTGGTGTGAACGCCACGGCAGCAGAGGCGAAGAAGACAGAGAATGAGAGATTGAAGAAGGAAGAATTGGGGAGCAGGGGGCGTCCCGTGGGTTTGAGTTTGAAGAAGAGTTCAGTGTTTTGGGACGGAGAGTTGAACCCTTTGGGTGTACAGCCATCGATAATTGAGCGCAACCTCAGCTTCAAGGGGAAATATGTTACACCATTCCCGAGTAACGCTAGAGAGGGTATTGTATTCCCTAGGCAGGAGAAGCCGGCGTTCTATAGAATCGAAGATAATGTTAGAGAGTATACCAATACCAATACCAATACCAATGATAAATGGTAACGGAGCAGCAGTTAATCGTTAAATTGATATTTATTGATAACATAAAAAATAAATAAGATAAATAGATAATAAATAAGTAAGATGTGTCAAGATAAATACCAAGAACCTATTTTTCCTTTGCGAATAATTTTTCGACGTCGGAGACAGCTTGAGCTAAGATCTTATCTTGGAATTTAGCATCCTTCAAGTCAGCTTGGACCTTTGAGATAACTGATGAAGATAATTGTTCTTGTTCTAATTGTCTAACTTGAGCTTCATATCTAACCCATGAGTCTAAAACGGATTTAGCTTCGGATGCAACACCGACTTTTTGCTTTAATTCGAATGATTCTGCTTCTAAAGCTGCGGTTTCCTTTGAAATTTCAAATAATGCCTTGGTGGTGGAGACAACGTCCTTCAAGTTGGAGACTTGATCGATTCTATCCTTGACAGCGGAGACGTGGCCCAATCTTGCGTCATTTAATAATTTGGTGACGTGAGCAGTTCTATCCTTTGCGAATTCACCGTATAAAGGAGCAGCGACTTTAGCGATCAAACCAACGAAACCAATAAAGGTAGCTAAAAGAATGGTTTCATCGTTGACAACGTACAGTTCGTTGGAGATGGCGTAAACAGATGCAGCAGCAGTTGTGGCCAAGATACCAGTTTTGGACAAGATGGAGTTACCTGGCAATGCATCGATGATGGTGTTTGCCTTTTCCTTTGGTTCGACCGGGGTGGAGAAGGCTCTGACACCAAGTGGAGCAGATCTTCTTGCAACAGCTCTGACTGCGATTCTGGATGCTAGCATTGTGTGTGTGGATGGTTGGGAGGGAGCCAACTGTCCAGAGTATTATATATCCAGCAGAAGCAAGACAACAGCGTCTCAAAACGCCACTGCCAGTGGGCTTCCCGCACCAAGCTCAGCGAATGGGAGAGACTGAGAGAAAAAGGGCCCGTCCGCGGGCTCCGTAACCGACGTCGATCGGTGCCAAGCAAACTCAACCGCTGCGTCGGTCGTCGGCCAACGCACCTGTGCACCACATATCGCGCACGTGACTCGCACCGTGGAAAATTACCTATACACTGCTTACATAAGCCTGCTGGCGGCACTGCCCTGCAAAAGCTCGGCCTCCTCCAAGTCGTCACTGGCCTTGAGCCTACGTAGCACTTCGCTGGGCGACGCCTCCTGCATCTTGCCGTCGATGATGAGCTCGTCCAAGATGTAGTAGGCCAGCTGGAAGTTGAACACAATATCCAGCTCACAGACGTTTCCGTACGCTTTGTCCATGATCTCAACGTATCGCTGGATCAGCTCCAACGTAATCAACTCGTTCTCTTCTCCATCTATGCTCGTGATGAAAAAGAGGGATGCATACCGTTTATAAACAATCTTGCTGTCTTTGTACTCTATCACGTTGCACATCTTGGCACGTCTCAACGGGATGATGGCGGTGATTTCTCGTATAATCTGCTGTTTCTCCTTTTCTTCGATGGCGCTGTACCATTTGCTCAATCTCACTTTGCCCTGTTTGGATAGCAATATCAGAAAGTTGATACCCATTTCTAGCTGTTTCCCCACCAACGGATGTTCATAAAAGGACAAACGAACAAAGAAACAAACAACAAACAAGTCGTAAAGCAACAAACGAATGTTTGTTACAAGGGAAAGATTTAAGGTACACCACCGCGATCAACATGAACTGGATCTTTCACAAACTTCACCCCAATTCATCCATTACCTTCACCATCATTTGCACTATCGGCAATGCCGCCATCCAGCTTAGCATCTAGGAAGCTGCAACGATTGAAGAGTCAGTTGTGCATCTCGGATAATTCAGATATAGAGGATATCATCGATGATGAGTTTACTAATAATCAGAGCCTCACCGTACCTTCAAGACACAAGAGAAAGAGACAGAAGATAGATTATAATGAGAACAAGAGGATTCCTCTGTACATTGCCATGCCAGCATCATTGTCATTGACTCCCAAACTACAACTTCTCCCAAGAGATGTCAATGTCGAAAACACCATTTCTAGATCTAGGAGCAGATCACCACGGCTGGAGCAGCAAGACGAATTGCAAAAAGTGCCGCAAAAAGAATTGCAACAGGAGCCACAAAAGGAATTGCAACGGGAGCAGCAGAGGCAACGGCAAAGGCAACGACATCGACATCGACAACGACAACAGCAACAGCAACAGCAACAGCAAATTCAAAGCATGGAATTCCCCCATAATCCAGAAACTGATCTCATTGACACAGGCTTCATCAAACGAGTTGTTGAATCTGACATGCACAAAAAGCTCTCTGTTTTTGGTGATTCGGACGCAGCAATCAAGCATGACCAGGACACAAGTTTCGTAGATGATGAAACAGACGATGACACCTCAGGCACGCCACCACCCACACAGCAGTTTACAGATACTATAAAGAACGTTATCACCAGCAAATACGAACAACTAAGTAAAACCATAGTAAACGAAAAACTGATTAAAATTGATTCAACCATCGGCTCAATCGATAAAGAAGTTGAAAAAATGGCGATAAAATACAACCAATTCAAACATCAAGTCAACAAACTACGAGATTCCAGTGCAATAGGTACTCCCATACGTTCCATACCGTTTAGGCCCTCATTTTTTCCGCAGATATTTGATAGGCACTTTAAAGACTTGGAAAAAAAAATTCAAATAGAGACAAATCTGATGAACTATTCAACATCCAAAAATGCCGCAACTAAGGATACAAACACAGAGATCATTGGAAAACGTTATAGGTCTAGTTTCACCGAAAACAGGACCTCAATGGAACATTTTTTAAGACAGAAGATTAAACAATTAGATGATGACATACAGGACCGTATCGGAGGCACTGAAATCGTCGCTTTGGCAAATGTAGCTGCTTTGTCCGATTGGGTGGATACAGAGGGGATGGTAAAAAATGCAGAAAAAAATCTTCTTGGTGATCTGGACAATAGTTAAACTTTTCTAAGCACACACTTTATAAAAAAATAAACATAGAAAAACATTATAGAATTTTCTTGGTGTGCGCCATACCTATTTCGTTGCATTAAATAACCCGGTTTGATTCATGCTTCTTGTTACATGTTCGGCGTGAATTCCTTCTTTTTGCCCTTGCTTTCCCTGCCAGTCAACCAAATATTGAACAATGGACGAACAGGTATCGATGTTTATGGACATCACGTCCGTAGATGACCCAACGCTTGCGACCAGTTTTTTAGAAATGGCTGGAGGTGATCTCGAATCGGCGGTAGGACTATACTTTGAGCACGGTGCAGGGGCTGGCGTTGCCAGTACAACATCAGCAACACAATCAGCGTCTGTTAATCATGATGACGATTTTGAAATGGCTAATAGGTTACAAAACGAGATGTACGGACAGCAACATCAAGAGGAACACGATGTAAGACAACCAATTGTGCCTACGCATGACACACTTTTGCCACAGGAATACGGATTTGGTGGTGTCAACTTGAACCATGTAGGTCCCGAGGGTGGAATGTTTGGAAGGTCACAACAGAGCGTTTTCAATCAGATAGGAGCCAACGGTGTCGTTGTGTTAGACAGTGACGACGATGACGATAACACTGATGACTCTCGTCCCTATTATGACGATGATGACGACGAGATCACTGGTAATTACGATTTGAACGGGTTTGGATCTAACTCTCGTCCAAGGCCACGTATGACTAGCACACAGAAGCGGTTGGCAAATATATTCAGACCACCATGGGACATTATCAGGAGGCTTGATTTAGATTCGGCCAAGACAAAGGCTCGTGAGGAGAAAAAATGGATATTGGTCAACATTCAAGATGTTACAGATTTTAGATGCCAATGTCTTAACAGGGATTTTTGGAGCTCGAAGCAAATCAAAGAACTGGTGGAACAGAACTTTATTTTTTTGCAATATCATAATGATTCGACAAGTGGTGAAAGGTACAGAAACCTATACCCGTTCAACGAAGAATACCCACATATTGCTATTTTAGATCCTATTACCGGTGAGAGGATGCTTGTGTGGAATACCAATCCTGAAGTTCATAAATTTATCGAACAAGTTGTGGATTTTTTGACGAGATACTCTGTTGATGGATCAACATCCAAAGTTGCACCCATGAGTCTTGGACTGAATGAATCATCTGCAATTAAAATAGACAACGATGAAGATCAGGGTGAAGATACGGACTCTTTTGATGATAATGATGATGATGATGACATACAGGAAATAGAAGAAATTGAACAACCAAAAGAACTAACTTACTCAGAAAAAATTAAATCTCTTGAGGCTAAAGATATACCCGATCCACCAGCGGGCACGGATGCGTCACTGACTACGAGAATCCAAATCAGGTCAGGTATAGATGGTAAACGTGCCATTAAGAAAGTTTTACTATCAGATCCAGTGTTAGGTTTATTTGAATACGCCAAATTTGCGTTTGCAGATTCACTAGATGGTCGTGCGTTCACACTAAAAATGCAGCGAACTAATTTAGGAGAAATGATGGACAAAAAAATCCAGGAATGCCAACTACAGAACGCCTCTGTGCTCCTTGAAGTTGTGAATGAAGATGATGATGAAGAATAAGAGGAAGATGTTTGAGTAAGCCTTTGAGTAGTACTAATAAGTAGCTCGTTTTATAGTCCATTAACGACGCGTCTGGGATGCAAAGCGAATCCGTACACCGCAAAAAATTCGACCTAAGGCTTTGACCGAAATTTATTGATAAAGCCCGCTCAGCAGTGATTACCGTTGCCATCCAGTGCAGTTTCTGCTCTGCGTCACGAGTACTGGAACAACGTCATGTCTGCATGTAAGTAAATTCATTTGGTGGATATTAAAAGCTAATTATACCAATTTGCGTCTTTCAATCAATTCATACTAACAATCGCTCAATCCAACAGTAAATAACACATTGCAGGAGCCACTTGCACAGGAGGAGAAGAAGTTTTATGGATCAGTTTTCAAAACTTTGGATCCAAAAGGCACAGGATTGATTTCAGGCAATGTTGCTAAACCGTTGCTAGAAGCATCCGGTCTCCCATTACCCACTTTGGGTGAAATTTGGAGTTTGAGTGATTCCGAAAACAGCGGGTTCCTCAACCAATTTGGATTCTGTGTTGCAATGAGGTTGATTGCTCATGCACAAAGAGGCGACCAGGTTAATGTTACCAGTGCTAATTTACAAGCTCCATTGGCCAAATTTAGAACAATTCAGGTTAACAATACAGGTAGTGGTACCCTAACTAATCACTTGCAACCAAGTGCAGGTGGAACTTCTCCACAAGCTGTACCTCAACCAAGAATTTCCTCATCCAATTCTGTTCAATCATTTGCGTCTCAAACTTTGTCAAAACCCCCAACTGCACTGGTTGTCCCAATTTTATCACAAGTTCAAGCAGCGAGTTTTGGTGCCATGTTTGATAAAACTGCATCTAATGGTGTTTTGCCAGGAGCACAAGCCAAAAATATTTTTTTGAAGGCAAGATTACCTATTGCAACGCTTGAGCAAATTTGGAATTTAGTTGATCAAAACGAAAATGGTCAGTTAACTAGACCGCAGTTTATTATTGCAATGCATCTTATTCAATGTTTCATGAATAAGTCATTATCTATTATGCCAACACTTTTATCCGATCAATTATGGAAAGTGGCTGAAAGTTCAAATGGAGCTTCACCACCTGTGTTTACGCCACTTCCACGTTCTCACACTCAAATCATTCCACCACCACATAATCCATCGCCACCTCAACAACAGCATGCGAAAACTGCACCTTTAGCTCAACAGGTGTCAGGTGGTAATGTAGTTGCTTCGCCAACCACAAATCTGAACACGTGGATTATGTCAAATCAACAAAAAAAACAATATGGTGCCATTTTTGAAACTTTGGATACTAAGCACGAAAACTCTATCTCAAGTAGTACTGTTGCTAACTTTCTAATGACATCAAAATTACCAAACCAGGTTTTGGCAAATATTTGGGAACTGGCTAACCTTGACCAGTCGGATAGTTTCACAAAGCAAGAATTCTCAATTGCAATGTATTTAGTTCAAAAAAAACTGGCAGGTTATGAGTTGCCTGAAGAAACTCCACTAGAACTGGTTCAGAGTTCTTCATTGGATGGTCAAGAAGCCCAACAACCACTGCCTCAACAAAGTCAACCACCTCAATCATTCGCAATCGCAAAGGCAAATGCTGCTCCACAGAGAACTCCTTCTCACATGGACGATTTACTGGGCATTTTTCAATCCGTACCACCGGTTGCAGCACCAGCACACTCTGCTCCACCACCTGCCCCCGCATCAAGAGTTTCTACGAACTTTACAGACGCTAATTTTACTCCATCTTCAAATTTCGGTAGAGAGTTACAACATAAAACCGTCGCCGAAGAAGCAGAATCATCTGATGACGAGGATGGCCCTGAGAATTTGGATTTACCAAGAATCAGAGGTGCACCACCAGCAGTTCCAGGTCGCTCTCACAAACCACATTTTGATTCACCGGACCCTCAGCAATTACCGCTGCCAGCAAATGCACCAACTTCAAATTATGATGCTATAAAAGCCGTTTCGAATGAACCGCTGTCAATGTTTTCGAATCAACCTGCTGTTTCCCCAATGATTGGTGGATTCACCAACTCCGCAGCAAATGTTGCAACTGTAGCAGGTGCTGCAGCAGGTGCGGCCATTGGATTTACAGGGGCAGCAGCTGTATCTACATTAGGCGGATTCACCAGTTCCTCTTCAGGTACAAAGGCAATCAATGATCAAGTCACTCAAGCAAGTGTCGATATTGCCAATTATTCTAATCAAATCAGTTCACTTTCGAGACAAACATCTATAGTTAGTGGCAAAAAAGATAAAGCTCAAAACGAATTAAACAAGATTTTGAAGACGAAAGAAGCTATTCTTAGTAAGTTATCTCAATTAAAAACATTGCACGAGAGAGAATCTCAGCAAGTTGCCGAAGTTCAGAATGTTATGATTAAATCAAAGCAAGAATCTGACGTTTTACAAAAGGATTTAGCAATTGCAGAGGCTAATTATCATGCAGAAGTAACAAAAAAAGATCAACTACAAGCTGAATATGAGGAATCTCAAAAGAATAGTCAGTTGTTAAAGGAAAGGCTTGGTACCTTAAATGCTGAAAGTATTGATTTGAAATCGCAAATTGAAGAATTGAGTTCCAAAGCTACACAATCAAATAATTTATTTGCTGTTACTCAGCAACAAGCCGCAACTCAAGAATCTCAAAACGAAGAATTCAAGCAAAGAATATCTGAGTTGAATAACTCAATTTTCCAAATCCATTCGAAGCACAATTCTTTGTTAGATAAAATTTCTCAGTTAGACGATGAAAACCTAGAGTTGCATCAAGAACATACCAATCTTTCAGTTCATGCAGCTAATAAGAATGTTGAATACAGTGAAACCTTAGCCAACGCTGCGGCCAAGGGTATAGTTGGGGAAAATTTTGATGATACCATTGTAGACGAGGAAGTTCCAACTGCTTCGCTCGATGATTTTGACGATGATAACTTCGGGTCTGACTTGCAACCGGCAGCACCTGAAAACAATGCTAAAATCGAGGCAAAGAGCACTACAGTCTCTAACTCTCCAATAACAACCTCTAATAGTTCAATGTCAAAGCTGCCAACTAATGTCACTACGCCAACACAAACTGTTTCTGAAAACCTTACACATACTTATGCCCAAGTTTTCTCGTTGCCATTTGAAAGTACTCATTCGGAGACCTCATCCACACAGAACAATCCCTCACAATCAGTTAGAGGTGATTTAGATACTTCTTTAGTTTCAACGATTGAGCAAACTGGCCCATTAAGTTCTCAAGTTTTACCAGAAGGTACAGCTGCTGATGAAACTGGCGAGTCGTCCTTAAAATCATCTTTAAATCAGGAAAAGAGTGAGTCTTTTGAATTCGTCAATCATCCAAACGAAGGTGAAAACGACCAACCAAGTGTTGAGTCTTCAATTGAAACTACTAAAGTTCCTTCTGCAGCTGTGGCTGCTACTGCAACTAGTGCCACCACGACAAGTGCTGGTGCTACTGCGGCCGGTTCTATTCCACCAGTTGCTCCATCTTCTGCAACATCTGAAGTTGAAACACTGTCCGACACACCGCACGATACTCAACACAGAACAACAGAGCTGGATGAATTTCCGCCAATCAAGGAGTTAGTTCCTTTAGAGAATACTGATTCATCCAGCAGTGATGAAGAGGACTTTGAGGACGCACATGTGGAAAACGTCGAAGAAGCACCACCTACAAAGATGGAGATTAGTGCGGCAGCTACAACTGAGGAGACTAAAAATCCATTTAATGGTCAATCAAATAGTGCAACTCCAGATGTTGGAGCTCCAGGTACTGCAGCTGGTCCATCTATGTTCGATGATTTAGGATTAGAAGAAGCAACAGTTGAGAACTCGGGTGATGTTCTTGATGGAACTACAAGTTTTGGTAATACTGGTTTTTCATTTGCTAGCAACCATGAAATTGCGGCACCAGCTGCCACATCAGGCTTGTCTAATACAGACGGTGATGATTGGGAGCAAGTTTTTGCAGGTTTTGGTAACGATCCTCACCTGCAGCCCGCAGTTGAAGAAGCAGATGTAAGCTATGATTCCCATTTCCAACAGCCTGCGGTGTTTGGATTCAGCGCAGCTAATGGTGAACCGGACAATTCCGAATTTTCCAATGGCATAGGGAAGGAGATTGAAAAGGACATCAGCAAGGCTAATGAAAATATTCATTCTCCATTTACAGAAGCACAAAAAATGGCAATTGAAGAATTGTCAGATATGGGATTTGATGAAAAAGATGCAATTGCAGCATTAAAAATGATGAATTGGGATATTGACGATGCTAGCAATTATCTTTTAGATAAGGCGTGATCAAAAGACCTTTTGTGATCACCAACTTTCTATTTTTGCTTAGTACTACGTGATTACATTATCACATTATTACTATTACTACTGTATTTTTTTTTTGTTATTACCATGTTTATAAATTTATTTTGATTAACTAGTTTTTCGTATTATTCGGTTTTAAGTTATGGGTGGCTATTGAATATTTAGTTAAGCCCATTCACCATACCATTGTTGATCCTAAAAGCGTATCCTTTATTTTTGTGCCACTGATACCGCTCTGAAGTGTATTTTTCTAAAATATTTTTCAATTCGGCCGAATTTAATTTATCTTCCTTTTCGGCGGTGGAACTCAATAAATCTGCACATCTTGATTCATTTATTAATGCTCTTTCCTTGAATCTTTCGGCAACCGCTGACTTAGATAAAGCGTCCAAACCTTCGTACATCTCAATTTGTTTATCGTCAAAATTCTTCAACTTTGCATGATACGATGCAAGTCTTGAATTAAGTTCCTTTCCTCTTTCTATAATTCCACTTCTGTCTTCCCCATTACCTACATATATACCCCTCAAATCTTTTGCAGCCTTGTTTTGACATTCAGCAACTGCATTAAGTTCGGAGTTGATATAGTCCAATGTGTACTTGTACTCACTGAGTATGTACCCTTTTCTAATGCCTCCGTCATGTAAAAATTTTTTGATTTCAGAACTTGGTAAATACTTCATGTATTCTGGAAGAGGGATCTTTAGAGAACCTTCTTTTTCCTGGAATAATTGAAGCGTATAGTCCTCAGGTATTGTCTTGAAAGGTAGATCCGCTTGATTGATGTGTAGAACTTCCTTATTGGCTGGTGACTGTCCCCGTTGTGGATGTGTTTGAGGCTGTTGAATTTTTCCCTTTGAATGTGTGGGCGGTTTTGGGGGTAGTGCAGGTTGCATGCCGATTGCAGTCTTGCACGTTGATGGATGCAGGTACATGTCGAGATAAAGTCTGTTACGTAAGAAATGAAGATAAAGATGGCTTGAAGAAGAATTTGGTACTGTGTTGAGTGGTACGGGTGGTTTTGTGGCTCTGTACTGCGGGCTGCTAGAAGAAGGCCAGCTGCAAAAGATATTGAAAACATGAGTTTGAAAGTATTAAGAGTAAATGCACGGGTTAAGGCTACGGCTTCTGTGATTATCATGCATGGTCTTGGTGATTCGGCTGAAGGTTGGCATTTCTTGAGTGACATGCTTCACCAGTACCAGCAGTTTCAAAGTGTTAACTTCATTTTTCCTAATGCACCTATCAAACCACTGACTATTGCTGGGGGTCAAATGATTTCCCAATGGTTTGATATCTATGATATGGGTAATCCAAACGCTAGACAAGACGAAGCTGGGTATTGGAAATCTGTGGGCCAGATCAGTAATATTATCGAAGACGAGGTTAATAATGGTATTGATTCTTCCAATATCATTGTTGGTGGATTCTCACAGGGAGGTTCATTGAGTTTAGGCATAGCTGCCTCTTTTGAGAAGAAGTTGGGAGGAATTTTGTGCTTATCTGGATTCTTCAACATGAAACAGGGCATACCTTCCAGGTTGAAGGATACAAACAAACAAACTCCAATTTTTCACGGCCACGGTGATTTGGATCCGATGATTAATATTTCTTTAGCAAAATCAGCAGCAGAATACTTCAAGGAGCTTGGATTTACAAAATACGATTTGCATGAGTACCCTGGTATGGCACATTCAACATGTAATGAAGAACTTTCTGACATCGCTGAATTTATCACCAAAAATTTAATTAATTAATGCTATAAAAAATCTGAGGCGTAACTATAGCTATTTCATTCGATTTTCCTTTTGAAATCGTCAAGATCATTATTTGCCATTTTTCTGATCATTAATTGATACATCCGGCCTTCGATATCTACAGCCCACAATGCTGCTCCTATCGTATTTGTAAAAATGAATATATAGCCAAATATTGGTATGCTCTCTAAAAGCAATGCAGTAACTCCAAACAAGAAGTAAACATGTTTATTATGTGCCCATATATAATATATCTGGGCATTTGTATATCCTTTAAGGTGAAAATATCGGTGATGCTTGCTGAACCCGGATTTCGGAGCCTTAAGAAGAATGACAAGAAATGGTCCAACGATTGGTATCATGCTTATAAGAAAAAAAGACACGAGTCTACCAAACCATATGAACGGACCTAGCGCTTGAACTGTGGTTCGTATAAGCCTTCCAAAAAATGTTTCTCCATAGTACCCTGGTAAATAACAAATTAGAACTCCCTTAGGCAATTCATTGTATTTCAACTCCAGGTTTGTTACCACAACATGATCAAAAAGCTTTTTCAAAATTGGCGGCAAAATAAAAGTTTTGCTAATAAAATTGATAATAAAATTACAACTCTGATACGTGGTTGGCAAGATTGCCAAGCCCACACCTCCGCTGAAAATTGTAATGACAACAAATATGGGCATCACAATAAGATATACAGTTATGGAAACCAAAATAAGCGGCTGGACGTGTTTAAAAAACATGCTCCAACATTCTGGACGTATGATAAAGTACCAAAATCCCTATAATCAACCAAACTCACGCTCATGTTAGTATTCTTATCGTATCAAATCAAACCAGTACGTTCGATAATTCAATCGACGGGTAATTCTGTACGTAGAACGGATAACTAATAACGGCGTATGCTTTCATATGTGCTACACGATCTGAGTATGCCTTAATGATATCAACTCCCCGCTGAGGAAAATGTGTACTTAAACGCAAACATAACGGCTCGATCAGGTATACAAAATAATACATGCAAGAGGCGCTCCATCAATGCATTCCCTTCTTTTTTTTGTCACCATAAAGACTGCACTACGGCTGCTTACAGCTGCTTGACCATAGCAATTGACAGATTATCGGCTATATAAGCATCTACAAACACAGAAATGCATCGTATGATGTCTCCAATTCCACTTTTGATGGGCTCAAGATCAGGCGGCACCCGCTCAGCTGCACATGGACAAAACGCTGTTCTATCTTCAAAGGAGAAAAAGTACATGTCAAACGTTGAAAAAGCTCTTCAGTCATTCGAATCTGTTGATGAATGGGCAGACTATATTGCATTTTTGGTAAAACTACAAAAAGCGTTACTTTCTAATCCAGATATAGAGACAACCAACTGGATTCCTTTTGATTTCCAAGTTTCAATAACACTATCAAAGTGCATATCTCCTTCGTTGCCTAGCGGTGTTCATAAGAAGACAATTGAAGTTTACACTACAGTTTTTAAGATTTTGAAAACTGAAAATATGAGCAAATCAATCTCTTTATGGCTGCCCGGAATTTTACCATTGATGTCGTACGCTAGTATCAGTATAAAACAAGAACTATTGGATTTATATAAGACTTTCATATGTGCAATTCAACAGAATTATTTAAGATCTTGTTTTAAATCAATTCTGTTAAGCGTGCTACCGGCATTGGATGACACAACTTCCGAGTTTTTTAGTTCGACCCTTGAATTGGTAGAATCTTTGAAAATTCAATTGAACGATATAAACCATTTTTGGCAATGCTTACTTTTGACAATAATTACGTCACCGGATAAGAGAGCTGGTGCAATGGAATATTTAACTAGAAAGTGCCCCTCTTTTGCTGTTTCCAATAAACTAGAAAATATAAATAAAGAGTTAGTTTTGTCAAGCTTAGAACCTGATGCGATTGCATGCTTGACACCGGAACCAGGTTTAATGGTCAAAGCGTTTTGTAGGGCAATGGATGATGAAAATTTGTTTGTACAAAGAGGATTTTTTGATATACTTTTATCTGCACTCCCATTGAACTCGGCAGTGTATCAATATGTTGTGAGCGATAATGATAAAGAATTGTTATTTTCCCATGTTACAAATACTGTGTTGAAGAAGGATATGTCGTTAAATAGAAGATTGTGGAACTGGCTACTAGGTCCTGAGACATCAGAAATGTTGAGCAACAAGGTGACATCCAGTTCAAGTATTTCAAGATTAGAATATTTCAAACTGTACAGTTTTAAACACTTCTTAAATTCACTGTTGAATTTAGTCAATTTAAGCGAGAAAGGGGAGGAAGATGAACTAATTGAAGACTATATCAAAGTCTGTAGTATATCTATTACAATTATGGATAGATGGGAAATAGGACAATCAATAATACCCCATTTGTTTATTCCAATTTTAAGCGCATCAAAATTTATTCACGATAGCAACTTTTCAGAGTTTGAAAAAGTTGTTAAGTATTCTAATGAGTTATTTGATGGTGTTGAAACAAATGTTATCTGGTCAAGTATACTAAAATTAGTTCAAGAAAAAAACGTTGAGTTGGTTCTTTTTATCATAAAGTTCTACCATGTCGAAGAGGAAGAAATGATTATTACTCATATCCCACTAATATTATTATCATCGCTTTCTCTATTTGACTATACGGTTGAATTTATTCAGTTAATAGAGTCTTTGATAAAACTTGTTCCTCAAAGGGCCCTTTTGCCAATTAACTTAGCAAATGAAAAGTATCTTTCACCAGATTATTTCTTGTTGAATGTTCGGCAAATCAATAAGGATGTGATTGCAAAAATAAATAAATACTATCTAAGTTTTGAAAGCACCGATGATAATACAATAGTTATAAACAAACCATTCGGGGCAAGTGACTTATCAGTACTTTACTTGGGATTAACAAGCTCAATTATGGTTAATAGTTTAGAAAACAAACAAAACGATATTTTTTACTTCTCAACCAAGATATTTGATAGTCTGATTCAAATTATTCCACTTTCTAAGAATCCACACATTTGGGATGTTAAAGTAATCAAAGATAAAATTGAGAATATCTATAAAATTGACGAATCATTAATCGATTTCAATATATGCTTTGGCGCTTCCTGTTTATTCAAATACTTAATAAGTGATTTAAACATGCTGAAGACTTTGCAGTTGTTGAAAATTTTAGCAAAATCACTTTGGAAATGTTTAGAAGAGACGAACGGTAAATATCAGGTTGAGATTGTTCAAAGCTTTTCAAATTTAGAAATGATTGTTGGTCCGTCTTACATTGAAGCTGCATTGTGTGAGTTATTATTGGAAGTTGATTTTGAAGCTAGGATCTCGCAATTTAACATTTTATGGATTCATTTGAATAATGATAGTCATGAGTCAAAATCAATATTACATAGACCCTTATACTTGATTTTGGCTGAAACGAAAAATGATATTTATGAACCATTAATTTCCAAATGGATTAAATCAACTATGAGTTCAGGAACAGTCAACAATATCTTTCGGATTATTTGTATGGAATTATTTAGCAATGAATTTCTTGCCGATAACTTTAGATTGAATCACGTTACTGATGTTGACTTCAACAAAATTTCGTTTGAAATGGAAATTATTTTTAACTTTTTGAAGATGAATGATGTCATTTTAAATAATTTCAAAATTGAATTGTGCGTCATTGATAGTAATAAACAAATTGAATTGCTGAAACCAGGAACTTGGGATACAGTGATTACATACAAAACATTTCTACTCCGCGTTTTAGATAAATTCATGAAGATTGAAGCAACAAACGAAGTGTTCGAAGAAACTGAAACTTTTTTGAGCTATCTTAAATGTGTTAACTTATCACTGAAATTGATAAACTTATTGGTTGATGGCGATGAATCCAATTTTAAAGAAATTATAGCATCACTAATCCAAAATTGTGAGCATAATTGTCTTTTGGAACAAAATAAAAATAGTGTTGATTTGAGTATTGTCAACTCGTACTATTTAAAGGCAATCAATAAATTGATCAAGCTATCAAGTAGAATTCAAAAAAATAGTTCCCCAATTTTTGCGGTTCAAGAAAACGGTAAAAAACTGGAAAATGGAATTAACTTGTTAAATTTTATTACAATTGGAATTGAAAGCTGTAATAAGTCTGTTGAGTTTAGCAGCTGGATTGATTTGATTTTGGCCACAGCTAACTATTATCCTGATTTAATTTTCAGTATTTCTAATGAAATTATCAATTGTATTTGTGATAAGGTTGAAAATGATTTTTTACCTGATACACATGAATCACAAAATATAAATGTTAATGTCATTGAAGAACCCATACGTGATTTAATTTATGGGATGGAAAAGATTTTGGTTCAATGTCGTAAACATTTAGGATATGTTTTATCTGACAATTTTAGTATAGGTAGTTTGTCCAATGCGGGTACCACTAAAGAATCTGGCTTTTTTGGATCTGTTATCCAGGGCGTTTTTCAAGTTGAAGCTGCTGACGAAAAAAATCAAACGAATAAACTGAAAAGGTTATTGGTCGAAGCATTGAGAAGGTCGATTTTTACCGTATATCATATTTGGATTTATGCTGATAGAGTCATGAATATAAAAGAGCGTGAACCTAATGCACTCAATGATTCTAGAACGCTCCAGCTTTTTTCAAGCAAAGTGAAATTTAGATGCAAAAAGTTGATTGAAAGCAACTATTTGTTAGAGCCAACTGAAACGATTGAGGCGCTAATCGAATGTTACTCAATATATGCATATAAAAATTTTAAGGTTTCGGGATTCAAACTAATTCAAAATTTAGATGACTGTAAACAGAAAATTATTATAGAACATATTTTAAATAGCATTATTTCAAGAGTCAATTACTTATCAATCGAGGAAGATAAACGGTCCAGCCTAATATCCAAACTTAATGAAACTGATATTAGTCTATTTTTGATTGAATATTGTAAGAATTTGCATAATAATGAACAGGTTGAAGAAGTATGGAATGACATCCAAAATTTTCTCAAAGAAGCATTTTTAAATACCTCATATTATAAGTACATTTATTCAAATATTTTAACATTTTTCAGCATATTAGGTTGTAAATTGTTGAAGACCAATTTTGGTAAGTCAAAAAATGTTGGTAAAGAGATTAGTGAGAATTTCATTAAGCTTTTAAATTTATGTATCACTATTAAAGTTGAATCCAACAATCTATCAACAACTGCCATTTTACAAGGTAAAGTTAAGGAAAATAGTGGTAATGCCGTGGCTGGCAATGAAGGAAGTACCGTTGGTGGCGGCAGCAAAGAAAAGATTGTTTTTAGAGAGGACGTTTGCAATGCTTTGCAGGAGGTGATTCCATTCATGAAGTTGTTGGTAAATGATAATGATAAATTGCTAGCTACATTTACTAGCATTATCAACGGATTAAATGGATTTATTTTCAAAAATTCCAATGGATCTGTTAACCTTAAAAATTTGCCAGACTATATAGTTAATTTACTTCTCGTTTTAAGCGAAGATGAAACTTGCAAGAATATCAAAATTTGGAAAAGTTTATGCCAAGATATACTCAATGATAGTGAGTTTTTCCATATTAATGGAGATAAATTTGAGAAATGGAATATTATAATGAAAAACTGGATTTTAACCGATGAGAGTAAAATGGACGATTTTGTTAAAAACAAATTGATTGTCTCAAGCAGTATTAACAATTCTAGTACTTTACTATTCAATTGGAATGATGAAGTTGAAATTTTGAATGGTTATATTCCAACGATCAAAAAGTTAATATATTTGCTTTTAATTAATGAAAAAGATAAGTTTGTTAGTGCACATGGAGAACTGATTAGTAAGCTATATGATTACTTTAAAGCTTTTAGACAAATGACCAAAAATTGTTTACTTGAAGGATGGATTTTATTACTACTAAGAACAATTATATTGAGGTTTAGTGAGAATCATTTGATCAATTTATGGACATTGATCACCAAAGAGTTATTTTATTTGTTCAATGAAGCCTACGATAATATTGTTGAGGAGGGAGACGTTGAAGTTGATGTTTTTATCGATGAGAAAACCAAGGATAAGAATGAAAAGGATGAGAATGAGATTAAGGTGTTCAATAACATTTTTTTACAGGGATGCAAATTGCTAGATGTACTAGTTATTATTGGACAGGAGGAATTTCAATTAAGTGAATGGATATTTATCAATGATAGCATGGACGGTATTTTCAGCACGTCTAATGATGGAGAAGATGTTGGCATTGTTGAAAGGATGAGCAAGAAGAGATCCAAGTACAAAGTTGGCAATGATATAGTTAATTTATCCGACGACTCGCAAGAGACAGAAAAGAAACGACCAATGCTAGTGGGGCTTCAAAAGATTAGTAATTTGATGGAGTTGAAGAAGTTTTACAGTATGTTGAAAATCAGCAAGTATGAGAACGAGTATGGGATGAGAGAGGTTGATGAAGAATGCGTAGAAAATGATGTATTTGCGGATGTTTTCGTTTTCGACACATTATAGACAGTTGATATATAGATGCAGTATCAGTATATGAAAGAACTCAAGATAGTTTTGTAAATCGGTAAATTGCAAGTTCTTCCCATCCACATTTCCTGGCAATGACACAGTCGACGGAGAAGTTACGATATAGTTCCTCAAACTCTTTGACCACCTTAGGATGGTTGTTTCTTGCACAGAAAAGAATGTACGCCTGGCCCTTCACAGATAATGTAGTATTCAGATCAGCTAGCACTTTTTCAGTAATCAACATACCATCATCACCCCCCACGAGGGCCAAATCTAGCCAATCGTCGTTTTTCACGTCATCATGCCGTGGAAGATTGGGTATATGCTCTGAGGGCACATACGGAGGGTTGAAAAGAAGTATGTCTATAGAGTTGGGCTGAAAAGGATCCGTTAGATTGCAACGTATTGCATCTAGTGAGTCCCTGCCATTTGGCCCGTCCGGGTTGTTTGATTCAAACGTTTTCAGAGTCGTTTCGACCGCAGAAGGGTTTATATCCGTGGATATGTGGATGGCGTTGGGGATAATGCGATTAGTGGCAATGAACGTGGATAGTATGCCCGAGCCAGATCCTATTTCCACGACTAATGGAGATTTATGGAAGCATTTGGTGGTGATGAAGAAGCTGTCATTGTGAAGCTGTTCAAAAAGGTCCAGAAAAAGAAAAGAGTCTTCGGCAGGTTCGTAGACAAGAGAGTAGTCTGGTTGGGGGACGATGGGTGTCGGGAGCATGCTGTCGGAGACAGTCTACAAGATGGATGGATTTAGGAGCCCCAGAGCACAGCAGTTGAGAAGGGAAAGCTGAAAATCACAACTTCGCTGTCACTTTGAAGGAGTGCCGTTTGCCCCATGTTTGTTCTTCCAGAAGTGCAGCTGTGTCTGAAAAGAGTGCAATGGTGGAGATCAGAATCAGAAGCTTGACAGGGAAAATCATCACTGTGGAGGTGGACCTAGGCCAGCGTGTCAGTGACTTGAAGGAGCTTGTGGAGGTGAAGGAAGGGATTCCGCCCCCACAGCAGCGGTTCTTGTTTGCGGGCAGACAGCTGGACGACGACAAGACGTTGACGGAGTGTGGAGTGGTTGCCGGCAGCGACCTCCACCTTGTCTTGTCCCTCCGTGGTGGAGCCCCTTAGTGTGTATATCTGACGTGTATAGCGAGTAAGCAAGAAGCAATCAGTAGTATGTAGGTAAAAGTACACAGAAAGCTCAACAAGATGAAAAATTCTCGTTTCAAAACCATTTTGTTTCCTAGTTTGGCTGTCTGATCGTTCCGTTTGTCTGCAACCACAACTCATGTTTGGCAACAACAACACGTCCACGGGCACCAACACGGGCTTCTCTCTGGGCGGAGCTGCCAAGCCGGCTTTTTCTTTTGGCAATTCCGCCAATACTGCAAGTACAGCAACGCCATCAACCGGTTTCAGCTTTGGTGCAAAACCAGCAACAACGGGCACCGGAACTGCGGCTCCGACCCTAGGATCTGGCTCAGGGTCGTTGTTCGGTGCAAAACCAACAACTTCGACAACCACGGCTCCATCCACAGGGTTTTCATTTGGGAACCAGCCATCGACCGCAGCAACAACAGCCCCCAACACCGGATTCTCCTTTGGCGCCAAACCAACAAATGCTGCACCATCCACAGGAATGTTCGGTGCATCTGCTGGATCAACATTGCCACAATCACAATCACTGGTTGCGACTGCACCAGCTCCTACACCAAGTTTTAGTTCTCAACCATCATTTTCGTGGTCGAAACAACCAGCAAATTCGGCACAGTCGTTTGCACCTGCACAACCTCAGTATCAAACCCCAGCACAAGCTCCAAACCAATTCCAGTTACAATCACAGGCACAGCTACAAGCACAACCACAGGTGCAACCGTTAGGAACATCGAGAGACTACACCCCAACAATCAATGATAAATTGACTAAAGTGAAAACATCATGGGATTCAAGCAATCCTCAGTGTGCAATGGTCACGAACTTTTACAATAAGGTTGATGCATCCTTTAACAATTTTACCAGACCGTTGGATGAATCACCTGAAGAGTGGGAAAATGCCATGAAGAACAGACCGAAAGAGTACAATTCCATCCCTGTGAAATGCCGAGGATTCAATGATTTGTTTGAGAGAAGCACTTTACAAGACAACCATGTTAAACAGACACGTTTTTTGCTGAATGAGATCAACGATAAGTTGACGAACTTGAACGAAAAACATGATCTGCACTCTAATGCAATGCTACTTAAATGTAAAATGAGGCAAAAAAATCTTAATGTGAAACTACTCAAACTTGCAATCAATCTTTCCATTTTGAAATACAAAGGGTATCCATTAACCAACGACGAGGAGGTGCTCATTCAACGTTTTAACAGCTTGTTGGCCAAATTGGACGACCCTGTCGGTTTGAACCGAGTGAACGAACTATGGGCTCGTCTTACAACTCTCAAGGATAAATATCCTGATCCTAATTTGTTGCACGGGGCAGACAAGGTTGCTGCTGATGTGGGGGACAGTGATTCTGCAGACACAGCCGGTAAACGCACTGAAGCCGGAGACGACACGTCCGATGTGATTAGGAAGCTCGTCAAGATCCTCTCTAAACAACAGCAGGGCATCCAGTTTCTTTGCGAGCTCATGGAAGAGGATGAGGCTAAGCTCCAGCGTCTTTAACTGGAAGTAGAACTAAAGTTAGAACTATATGTACTATATATGTCGTTTGTAGAAAGAAAGTGAAAACGAACCGCGTTTTGAATAGTTGTTGATTTTTGCTCTTCAGGATTCATGTTGGCTCCTTTTGAGGCCTTGGTGAACATCAATGGAGTCCACCACAGTGTATCAGCTTTCCACGGGGACGCCTCTAGCAGCGTCTTCTGATGACCCCAACATCTCGGGACTTATTGACTTGAAAAAAAAGACCAAACAAATCGTCCAGACGCTATCACAGCCAAACCAGCCCGACGCAGGCAACATCGTTTCCAAACCCTACACCATCCACTACAACCTCGACCGTGGTTCCGACTTGCTTGTGCTGGTCATAACTGCAGAGTCTTTTCCTGACCAGCTTGCACTGAGTTACCTTTGCGAGGTTCACGACGAGTTCATCCACGTGCATAACAAGGAGTATCAGCAGAGTGTGCAAAGAGGTGAGATGGTTAGACCGTACCAATACATGTCCTTTGAGACATTCATTTCCAAAACCAAGAGGGTGTATGCCGATTCTAGAGCGAAGGACAGTTTGGGTGAGCTAGGGAGCCAACTCAAGGACGTGAAACAAATTATGAACAAGAACATCCATGACTTACTCAACAGAGGGGAGGAACTCAACAACTTACAGGATCTTTCCTCCTCACTAAGGGAACAAAGTATTAAGTACAAAAAATTTGCCAAAAAAATCAATTGGGATCTTATGATTAAGCAGTATGCACCGTTGGCCATTTTCGCCTTGGTATTTTTGATTGTTCTTTACAGATGGTTCTTCTGATTTTATAAAATTATATAGTTGCAAGCATACTTTCAATCATGTCCTTCACCTGGTAAAACAGTCTACCGACTCCACCTTCGATGCTGATACTACCCTCGTTGGCCTTACCAACAATCAACTCATCATCAACAATCAGTCTACCATCGCCCATAAGTTGAACATGGTGGCTTGCAGAGTTTAGTAGCTTACGAAGTTGTGTGAGTTTGATATCTCCAATCATTATACTTTCCGTGTGGCTGTTTACACTTGTATTCGATGAATCTTGGGTTTTCAGTTTATATTCCCAGTCTTTCACCTTTTCGACATCTCCGTTGACATAGCTGACACTGTACCCATCGTTCAATTTTTGCCATCTAAGCGCCCCCGCAAGTTTTTCATCAAGCAGTATGTCATAGGATGTAATAACGTTGCCCAAACTAATCTTCTCATTCAGCTTACCCTTCAAATACTCGATATGTACATTGTAATCTCCACTGAGAATCCCGTGTTTTGTATCTTTGTCTAGTTCAGCCATCAAATTGTCGTTGTTGCCGATCAATCCAGGCAAGATGATAACTTTACGTGGTTTGATTTGTTTGGTGCTGAATTTAAGTGATCTCAAGTCGTGCGTTCCACTAAGATCAATAAATGACAATCCACATCTGAGAGTAAACGTTGACAACGTCTTTGTTCTCACAACAGGGTCAACAACCGAATCTAACGAATAAACAGCTATTTTCTTTTTATTATTGATAATTGAATCCTCTAAGTTCATCTTATCCTTCCTTCGGCGGCCACTTCCATTCCTGCCTCTTCTCTTTCTATTTCGTCTATCACCGCCTCTCCTATTTCTTTTTCTTCCATTAGTTGCATCACTATCTGATCCACTAGCATCTGCTTCACTTTCACTTTGAGCAATGATATTACCGAGAATGGGAAATCTGTCATCGTCGTATATTTGGAAATCGTCGTGTTTAATAACGATACCGTAATCGTCAATGTTAAACCTGTTATTGACCATGGGGAAAACTCTGTTTTTATGTTTAAGATTTCTAACGTCAAAATCTCTGGGTAACATTAAAATCTCATCCAATTTCAAAGTTTTTGATTCGTCCAATTGAAACTTCAGTTCTGCAGCTTTGATTAAAGAATCTGCCTCTTTTGTTTCTTGAAGTTTGGGTGTTTCAGATTTAAGTGATTGATTCAATTTTTCCAATGCTTCAACTTCAGCATCACCCTCGTCATCGTCATCCGAAGACTCGACCTTGACATCAGCATCAATCAAATCCTCTATTCTTTTCCTCTCTTCCTCTTCCAAAGCCAACTTGGCCTCTTGGGCTCGCCTGTCCTCAATCTTCTTCATGTAGCCAGATAATTCTTGACCTCTCAACATTTCCTCTTTAATTGAATTCAACTTGAAATTGGGCATCTCCAGTATGATTAGTGATCCCTCTTTTGGATCGGAATCTGTTGAATCAACATTTTGTTTCCAAACTTTGTAAAACTGATTAAGTTTTGAAGAGGGGCTTGGCTTTTCAGTTAGTATCATCGTATAGTTCAATTTAGAATTCATATCTATTAGGAATTGCGCAAAGAATGAACCATCAATCATCCCCATTTCTTCGACAAAAAATATTTTGGGCTTTTTCTGGAACTCAGGTGTCGAAACCAATGTATTGAGCTCATCGTATTTGATAATTTGAATCTTATTATTTTCAAAAATGGTGGTCGCCTGTTTTTCATTCTCCCAAAGTTTCGTTATGTTTTGGTTCATCCATTCAAGAAAATTACTCAAAATTTTCAGATTTTCCAATCCTGTGAAATTCAAAAGGTATATCGTCACATCCAAAGTTTGATTCTGTAATAGAGGTATAAGTAGTTCGAAAAATCTACCACTTAAAGAGGTGGGCAATAACACGTTTGTACCGGAAATAATGTTTTTATTTACCAAATCGACGAACTTATCTATCCTATTATTATGACTCAATTTTGTAGAAATGTACTCACAGTTGGTGATAAAAGTGGTCGGTCTCATCAAATCCGAATTACTGAAAATCTTACAGTTATTCAAAAATTCATCTTTCGCATGGTTCCAGATAGGAGCATACAAGACACGTTCATTAACGTTATTTTCAAATAGCCAAATGGATCCACCAATAGAGTGTCCTGAATTGTAGGCCGTGATGGACAGATTGACCAATTTGTTGTTTACATGAGAAAGACGGATAGTTTGGCTGTAGTTTAAACATCTGATACTATTAAACATTTTCAGCACGTCGGCTGATTCAATCGCATTACCTTCGACTGCACCAAGGAGACCAATGGATCTGTAAAGTTCACAGATGGAGACCCTACCTAATTTGGAAACCGGTAGGGTTGAATATGTTGGAATGGAACGCAATTTTGGAAATTTGTGTAGCAAGTAAGCGTATGCACCCAGGTATGGGAGTGTTGTCTGTGATAAAATGATTATGTCTATCGAGTGGATCAACGCATCGGTGTAAAAATCAAGAGAATCTGTGCCATTCCACCCGGGGTCTGCCAACACAGTGACATTGCTGTCAAAACAAAGCAGCTTTGCCTGAGTAAAACCTTCACCGATGGGTGTAAACTCGAGCATGCAGTGTTCCTGGGCTACCAGAGCCTCCGCCAGCGGCCTTGGGCCATTGGCAAAGTCGTGTTCATGTTGTCCCAGCAGACGCAGCCGCCGCGAGCTGAGCATTTTTTTTCTGGGAGACGGGAAAACCCCCGTGCACCGGATACAAAAAACCAACACGTGACACAAGGCCCGTGCACCGCCATTGCTTACCCGGCCGCTCAGCGTTTCCGTCTGCAGAGAGGGGAGCCGTCTTGCACACATGAGGGTGTACTGAATGGGGGGTTCCTGGAGGGGAGAATAGGAGGTGGAGAAGAGGATAAGCATAGGAAAAGAGTGCAACCATGTCTACTTCCAACACATACGATACCATCTCCACATCCCACTTCACCGACAAGAAGAAGGGTACCCAATACGTTTTTGAAAACGACAAACTACCAGCTGAAATCCCACACGTGAAGGAGATCGGTGCAACCACGGGTCCACTATTGAGCGCATCGTTTTACATCAGTGACAGATGTCAAGAATTCAACGACGATTTCATGCTTTGCCAGAAAGAGAGCGGTTCGAACGGTACCGTCAATTGTCTCAAGGAGGGCCGTAGAGTTACAAGATGTGCAGCCAGTGTGTTGAGTGATTTGAACGCACATTGTAAGAAAGAATTTGAAATGCACTACAAGTGTTTGAACTACTCGAATATGGAGTTCAAGAACTGCAGAAAGGCCGAGCATTTACTCAACGACTGTGTCTTTACTAGTTTGAAGTTGGCTAAGAAGATTCCTAACGACGGTGGCAGGGAAGTTTTCAAAGAGGGTAAGCAAATATTCAAACCTATTCATCCACATTTCCCAAGTGAAAAGGCTTACGATTTAGTTAAAAAGGAGTCAGCTTAGATCATCTGTCTCTATTCTTTCTATTATTCTATTATTTATTTGTTTCATATATTTATATACTTATTTTAAAAATTCAAGTAACCTATCACCAATACGTTCCAACAAATCGTCGGCCCAGAGCACATCCAGATGGCTGTATTCAGCCACTTTAACGTACCACCACCTGTGAATCATGTCACCTTCCAGTCGGGTCAGTCGATCGATGAACATGTCCCCATTAACCAGATCATCTTTCCCCCCGACAACAAGAAACAGGTCCGGTGAATCCTTGGTGAACCAGGAATTTGGATCATTTATGATGGGTTTGTTCATCTCGAACCCTTGTCCGTTCTTACTTCGTAGCCACCACGTCATCAATTTGACGGAAACATATACAGGGGAGAAGACAAAATGCACGTGCCTCAATTGATGGTCCCAAAGATAATCATTCCAGTCAAACAAATAACTGAAAACCATGTATGAGGTTAACCCAAACGAGGGAAGTTTGTAGGTCAAGTCTCTCAATTGCATGAGTATGGGCATGAAAGCGTTGACGCCGAAAAAGTATTTGTATATGCCATCCGGAATGAGTCTCATGAACGTGATGAAGAGCTTGCTATCTAAAAGCTTACCACCATAGACGGCAGGTGCAAGAAGCACACATTTATCAATGTGTTGCACGTACGGCGAATTGAACTGCCTAGAGCTTAAGTAAACCGATTGGGCCGTACCTTGAGAATGTGCAACGATTGATATTTTGCCCACAAACTCGGGCCCTTTGATATGCTTTATGTGGTCGATCATTGCCGGAACATCGTACTTTGTCATTTCGGTCAAATCCCAATCCCACATTTGTATATCGTTTGCCGAATAAGCGGAATGTTTGGGGGTGAACCCGCATCTGTTGTTGCCTAGCCAGACGTCGTAACCATTCATTACCAGGAAATAAGCTATACTTTTCGTGCCGCTTGTAACAAAGGATGCAGATGATTGCATCAGTCCATGAATCAGCAGAATGGGTTTGCGAAGGGTGGGGTCGGAGTTTGAATTGTATAATCGTTGTATTGTGAGTATGAACCCATCGTTTGTCGTTATTTCAAAACTTGCCAAACTGAGGCCCAAAAGATTGACATAGTACGACAAATCCGAAGATATTCGGGGAGATTGTGTGGGAAACGCTTCAGATTTGGAATGCACAGCGGATGGACGAGTGTCAGTTAGTCTGTGGTATAAATAATGGAAAATCGAAAAGTTAAATATAAAAGCTATGAATGAAAATGTGCATATTGTGGAAGTGAATGTGATTGGAAATGGAGCAGAAATGGGGCGGGATTGCTGGATTAATGGCTCTCGCATGCTTCGCATGAGTGGCTCCTGAACTACCCAAGATAATAAAGTAGTGAAGATAAATGGTGAATGCAGTAGATCTCCATCTGGTAGGAAAACACCGAAAGCAAATACAGGAAATCACGTGCGTAGCCAATTGAACGAAAAAGCGTGCACGTGACAAAAAACTAACACGCGGCCGATCGACGCAGGGCCGATCGACGCCGGTTTTTGCTGCTGCACCGAAAGAGGCAAGAAACCCGTGGGCACGTGACCCGGTGACCCGGTGTCCGGTTGTTTGCGCTGTGTTTTTCCCCAAACGGGCGAAAGTAAACGCAAACGCGCTGGCCGCTCGTTTCTCCTCGGATGTGTGCTTAGCGGTCGATACGATTTCCCTGAAACGGAGTTTCTGATGGCGTTCGATCAGGAGTTCTATTGTTCTTGATCACAATCCAAGCCGCTTATTGTCTCTTATCAACGTCATTGCAGGACGTCTAAATCTTTCTTCGTCGTTATCTTCCGACTTGGCACCATGGCTAACTTGGGTTTTGACTCGTGTCAATAATCTGACTTCGGAATGTAACTCCTCGAGCTCCCCCGGACTTCCCATCTCGATTCTGTCCGTATAAATACAGTCTATCTGCATTTGAACTTGTAACACAGCTCATCCTGTCCCTCGATATATTGATCTTCTAACAGTCTCCCTTTTAATCAGCAACTATGAAGAATATATTTGGTAGTTCATCTGGCGACCCACAACATGCGGACATCGAGGTCATCGATGATAATGGTGTATCCTCGTCTCCTCTAGGCGAGGAAAAATTATTCAAATCTAAGGTCAATGTTGGTTCCGTATCTTATGACTCGGACGATGATCATACGGAAAATTTCGAAGAAGATAAACCGAAAACATTTTGGTCCAAGTTTAATATTTTGGCTTCCAACACTGATGCAGAAGCACATACAGAAAGAAAGTTAAAACAAAGACATATTGATTTGATCAGTATTGGCGGTTCTATCGGTACCGCTTTGTTTGTTACGATTGGTTCGGCCCTGATGCATGGTGGTTGTGGTAATTTACTCATTGCCTTTGCAATCCACGGTATTGTTGTCATATACGTTGTTACATTAACTATCGGTGAGTTGATCTGTTACTTACCGGTTGATTCTCCATTTATCACTCACGCTGGTAGATTTGTTGATCCTGCATTTGAGTTTGTTTGCGGTTATAATTTTTACATCATGGTTTCGCTTTACATACCCTTTGAAATCACGTCCGTGAATTCCATGATTCATTTCTGGAGAGAAGATTATAGTCCGGCAGATGCCTTTGTTCCACAAATCGTCATTTACCTCTGTCTTAATGTTTTTGCCGTCAATTGGTACGGTGAATCCGAATTTATCCTTGCAATTGGTAAATTGATTTTGGCCATTGGTTTGTTATTCTTCACATTCATTACCATGGTTGGTGGTAACCCCCAACATTGGGCTTTTGGATTCCACAACTTTAAGGGTGTCGATAACGCGTTCCCTCAATATTTAGGCACGGGAGCATCTGCATTCTGGGCTGCCTATTTGAAAGCCGTTTTCACAGAAGTTGCACCGGAGTACTTGGGTATGGTCGCCGGTGAGGCACAGAACCCAAGGAAGGTTATGCCAAGAGCGTTCAAAGGTATCATTTACAGATTGTCGATTCTTTACGTCTTGGGTGCTCTGTCAGTTGGTATTTTGTTGAAACACAATGACGCTAAGTTAGTTGGAGCTGTCACAAATGGTGCTGCAGGTGCAAACGTCTCTCCATATGTCATTGCCATGCAGAACATGGGAATTAAAGTTTTGCCACACATTGTTAACGTTTTATGTATAACATCATCCTTCTCTGCTGGTAATTCCTACATTTATTGTTCAAGTAGAGCTTTATACGCAATGGCAAAAAGAGGATTGGCACCAAAACTTTTTACCGTCTGTTTGAAGAACGGTGTTCCAATTTATTGTATTCTGTTTGCAGTTGCATGGTCATGTTTATCGTTATTACAATTGGGCTCATCAGCGTCCGTTGCACTTGATTGGATGGTGAATCTATGTACCGGTTGTCAGGTTATGAACTATTTCTTCATGATGATTACATACTTATGCTTTTACAGAGCATGTAAAGTGCAAGGGGTCAGCAGATTTACCATGCCTCTGCAAGCGTGGACAACAAAACTGCAACCATATCCTGCAATTTTCGCAATGATTTTGACATTTATTATTGTCATGTTCCTTGGTGCTCAGTCCTTCATCCCAACATTTGATGTCGACTCATTTCTCTATTACTATTTGATGGTTTTCGTTAACATTGGGCTTTTCGTGGCTTATAAGCTAATCTTCAGAACAAAAATGGTTAAGCCGGAGGAGGCGGATCTGTTTAGCGGATTAGCAGAGATTGATGAGCACGAACGGGAGTTTTTTGCCAGCAATGAGAAACAACAGCAAAAGGAGGGCTGGACAAAGTACATTGCCTGGATTTTATAAATTCATTTACCTTTATTTTATTTCAGTTCACTGCAGCTTACTGCAATTTACTTTTCTTTTCTTTTTGGTACATAAATTCGTTCGGTTTTCAAAGAATATTGTCGATGCACATCGTCCAATCTACACCTTGGAGCATTTAGTTTCCCAGCTTGGAAGGGTGGTTTGCGTTCTGCAGCTTTGTGGAATATGTCTTGCTCAACTTCATGCTCCCACAGCAAAGCAAAGAAAATGAACACCTTCTGCACGTGACACCACGTGACACGCACGTGGGCCGCTTTTTTTTCGTTTTTTTTGTTTTCCGTTTTGGAATTTTTTTTTCTGCTTTTATCTTTGTGCGCCAAGCGGCCATTTGCGACTACTTACCGAATTCCTAAACCTACAGAAGTTCTGGTTCTGGTTCTGCACCTAACCTTGAATTTGGGGTTGGCTCTGTCCGATTATCAACCATCTTTCTGCCTACCGCTCCATCTCCACTTCGACTTTTCCCCAATGGACAACCACATGGACTTCCAATGGAACGACCTGCACCATCTGGAAAAGATGTTTGGTTCTGCCTCCTCCCAGCTCCAGCTTCCGCTACCTCCAAATATTAAGTCTCCCTCAAACGACCATGAGACTGCTAATCATACAACGCCTTCCAATAATAATGACTACTTGCTTTTTTTAAATTTGGCTACTCCTAATTCTGCTTTGAATTCTACTTCCGCTTCAAACCCACAGCCGCAATCACAATCACAGTCACAGTCACAGTCACAGTCACAGTCACAGTCACAGTCACAGTCACAGCCGCAATCACAATCACAATCACATTCATCACCGCAAACACAAACACGATCACAAACACGATCACCACAACAACCACAATCACAGTCACAACCGCAGTTACAAACACAAATACAAACACAACCACAACCGCAACCACAGCCACAAACACAAACACAACCACAGTCACAACCGCAGTCACAATCTCAATTTCAATCCCAATCTCAGTCACAATCACAGTCACCATCGCAATCACCATCGCAATCACAACCACAGTTACAGTCACATTCACATTCGAACTCCACCAACGTTACTACAGTTGATAAACATGCCTCAAAAGATGACAAGGATAATAAAGACACTTATAATTGTAACGATGTTAATTTTAATGATATTGATGATGATGAAGTTCTTCAAAATGACCACAATAGTAAATACAACAATAACCGGAATGAGGATGATGACCACCTTGAAGACAGGGCAGAACACGATGTTGGCAACTCACATGCAAATTCAATCATTTCACTGCAAAACACCACAACCACCGCCACCTCGACAAGCACGAGAAACTCAGTCATTGACCCTTCAAACCTCGATTTCATCATCCAAAATGAATCATTGAACCGTTCCAGATTAGGCAGTGTCGAATTTACTCCGCTCTTGTCACCTATGATCAATCCTACACTCGAGCGTGTCAATTCAAACAAGGGCAAAAGTGCGTTTTCCCCGCTATCTTCACCAGTATTGGAGTTTCAAAAATATAACAATGCCATCACCTTGAGACAAAAGCGAAAAGATCCAAACATCTCTCAAGATCCTCTATACAATGAAATTGAATCCACACAAAATAACGACATAAAGTTTGAAAATTCAGATGGAAGATCCTTTAAGAGGTCCAAAACCCCGGTTTCTACACCACTTCTTTCCGCTGTTGATAGGAAACCTAAACAAATACCTACAAGACAGAACTCTCAATCACCAAATTCTTCAGCACAGACAACTCCTTTGCAAAATTATATCTTCAAACAACAACAATTTCCAAAATCAAATTCGGATTTTGCAAATTCATTTCTAGATAGTTTTGATGGTGATTTAACATTACCCCCACCCCCAACCTCATCGAACTTCGTTAGATCGGAGTTTGCAATACCCCACTATTCTTCAAACTCAGACTCATACTCGCTGAAGTCGAAGAAAAATAATGTTCTGATAAATCCAAACCATCACAAATCAGCACAGTCTTCACCAGTGATTCTACCATCGAGTTCGATTCCTATCGAATCGCCCCGCTTGGATTTCAAAATTCCTCAAGGATCACCACTTATATCTTCACGAACTCAAAACAATTCCTCTCAAGTAGTATCCTCGGGAATAATGTCTGCAGTGGGGACAAATATTATGGGCACTCCAACCACATCAATGATCAATTCCAAATCCACAATACAGCAGCAGCCACAAAATCAACCACAATACCATAACCAAAATCAACAACCACAACAACCACAACAACAACAGCAACAACAACAGCAGCTGCAAACTCAACATTCAGCACAACAACAACATCAATTAGAACACGTACATTCTATTTCTACACCATCTATACACTATCCTAGTGACAAGAAGATGTCCCATAAGCTGGCAGAACAAGGACGTAGAAACAGAATGAATATAGCTATACAAGAATTGGATAAGCTTGTGCCGGAGTTCATGAAACGTGATATAACTGTTCCAAGTAAGGCAACTACTGTTGAATTGGGGTGTAAGTATATTCTTGACTTGCTGGATGAAGTTGAAAGACTTAAACAACATGTGAATCACTTTACCATCGACAGTATTAGTCCTATCGATACATTAGATCATAAGGAAGGAGAATAACGTTATCATAGCATGTCATAATCCCCACACTATCCATCATCGTGTATATATTGTACACTGTCAATTTTATAAAATTTATACACTTAATACTTAATGCTCTACTTTTTTAAACTGTAGCGAGCACAATCTGTACTTTTACGACATGATTATTTCCCAACTTCTAAAACCTATCCTTTTTGTTTTGCATCTCTTTGCAGGACATGTCTAAACTACACAAATCTATCCACAAGGCGGGTCAGCCTACCTCCGCAGATTCTCTGAATGATTTCCATAGTCAACTTACCTCCAAGCTCTCCAGCTTATCGCTTGCAGGCCAGGATGCTGCAGAAAGTAGGTCCCCTTCACTTCGATCGCCACTTTCACGTCAAGAATCGAGACAAAACTCTATGCTTTCCTTAATCATAGATCCTGATCCGGAAGAATCTGTGGTAGAATCTGATGATAGTAGAGCTTCGTCCGCAAAAGAAAGACAAAAGCTGTATACAGTTCCAGATTTAATTCATGTATTGGGACTGTCGTCTCGTGCGTCTACGAGATCAGGTATTGGTAAGAGTGAACGTGAAGTTTTGCTTGCTCATTTATATCGGATGCTAGTGTCGGCCAACTCGGAGGTTTATTTGGGTAAAACAGGTGCAAATGATGAAGATTTTGTGAATGTGTTTAACCTGAAAAATGTTATTGAGGAAGGGTTTGAGTGGGAAGTTTGGATGAGATGTGTCACCGTTTATGGTTGTGTGGGTGTGGATGAAGTTGCCAGTGAAGTGATAGAACTTGTTTTTCCCATGCTTCTAAACACAATTGGACAACTGGAGAAAGAACCGGGGGACATTAAGGTGAACGTGGACGTGAATGCTCAAAAGATCTCTGTCTCTTTGTGGGCATTTATGTGTTTGATGCTTTTTATTTTTCATGATTCAGAAAACCATGCGATGTTAGAACACGTTAAATTGTTTACTGGATTTTTACAAAATGATTCACTTGGTGATGACAATGTTGTCTCTGGTTGTCTCTATATGATCGGATTGGCATTAAGTTTAGCTTGGGATTCTGGAAGAGACGTAAAAGAAATAATTGAAGATGAAGTGTTGGAAACTGTAAAATGTGTGTTGGTGGATAAGAAGAGAAGGGGATCGAAAATGACAGCCGCTGTTATTGCAGGGCTATGCTTTGAAATACTTGATACTTCTGCTTCCGATGAAGGCAACGACGATTATGAAGATATTGATGAAACTATACACATCGAATTCGAAGCGATCAAATCGGAGATTGAAATTTTAGCCAATGAGGGATCTAAGAAAGTAGGTAAGAAGGGTAAGGTATCTAAAAATATTATGAGGCAAGTTTTGAATACGTTAAATCATGACAAGAATGAAGAAGAATTTGATTCGATTACAATTAGTAAATCAAAAACTATCAATATTGATACATGGTTTACATACGTTCGTGTACAGGTACTAAGGTTTGTACTTGGTAATGAATTGAGTAATTGGTTAGCGAAGTCAAAGGATGTTCGTGATATGTTGAAAAAGAGGATGAAATTAAGTGATGATTTGTCGAATTCGTATGGGAATGAAGAAAATCACGATGATGAAGAAGACAGTTTTGCGAACCATGAAGGCTCACACAAGTCTAAACGTGAGCTGGAAAAGGAACGTACGATGAAGTTGAATAAGGAAAGACGTTTCAAGGAAGAAAAGATGTAGTGTTTATAGACAGTATACTTTATCGAAAGTAAAAATTATTTGGTTAATATGGCTGTGCGATTTCATGTTTTTTTACGATTTGTGACGTTGTCTTTTCAGTAGGCTACGGGCATGAGTGACCTAGACGCAAAGATCTTGAGCAAGCTGGAGAGGCTGGCAAAGATTGCTAAAGAGGAAGGAGATGACGACGATGAAAACGATGGTATTTGGGAAGAAAGAGAGCATGAACGAAAGTTGATAGAAAGAAAAAAAAAGGAGGCATTAGAAGAGAAGAAGGCAGATGAAGTTGAAACTCAGAAAAGTGCTGAAGAGACTAAGTTCAGAAAAGACACAGAAACTGAGGTTAAAAGGATGGCCGAAGAAGCTGAAAAGAGCAGGATACAAGAGGAAAGAGAACCAAAAAGAACTGCGGAAGAACTGGACGCTAAACGTTTTGTTGAAGAGCCTGCAGCACAATGTGATCAAGAAGAAAATAAGAAATTATTTGGCGAAGCTGAAAAAGAGAGAATTGAGAAGGGAAAAGAAGAGAAAAAGTGGGCTGAGGAGGCAAACAGGAAGCGATTATCCCAAGAGGCAAAACCGAAGAGGACTGAAGAAGAAGAAAAGATAAAGAGAATGGCAGAAGAAAAAGAAACCGAGACAAAACGCATTGAAGAAGAAAAAGCAGCTGAAGTTAAGAGAGTTGCAGAAGCAGAAGCAGAAGCAGAAGCCAAAATAGAGGCCAAAAGAATGGCGGACAAGGCAGAATCTAGACGCATTGAAGAGGAAAAGAGGTTAGCTGAAGAAAGAAAAAAAATTGAAGGTACTGCTGAAGCTGAATCTAAACGTCTTGCACAGAAAGCTGAAGCTAAAAAAGTTCAAGCTGCCACTGAAGCTGAAACGAAGAAACTTAAAGAAGAAGAAGAATTCAAACTAGTCGCCGAAAATCAGTCTAGATGCCTTGCTGAAGAAACTGGGAAGAAAAAACTTGAAAATGAGAGGATTTCCAAAGAGACAGAAATGAAAAGAATTGCTTGGACAAAGCTTGCCGAACTTGCAAAACAAAGACTGAAGGCGAACGAAACCGAATCAAATTCAGGTAATCAATCAGAAGAAGCAGACGACGATGAATCAGTTTACACATATTCCACAGATGTCTCGCATCCAGGCGATGAAGAAGACTGGGACAATCTTGTATTACAACTTCAACTGGTTATAGGAATTGTACTTATCCCACTTGCTGGTAAATTTTTAGGGCGGAGATTTGCACATAATGTGTGGGGGATTGTATCTGGATGGATTTATGGTGGAAGAAGCAGTCAATAATTAAAGTTAATATTTGCAACTGATTTATCCGTCTATTTATTAAAAATATATTTATTTGTTTATTTATTATAAAAAGTTTATAAAGGAGAACTGAAATAGGTTTATACACTAAAAATATCCTGTTCAGTTGCCAGTGAAATTTTAGGATTAAGAATTTTGAATATTTCGACCAGCTTGTTCAAAATACTGACATTAACCAAAAGCATCAAATCTCTAAGTTTTTTAATCAACTCACCGTCGGAATTTTCTAATCTATTTATTGAGAGAATCAATTCCTCGTAACGTTTGAAAAAACTGATGAATAAAACCAATACGTTTTTAAGCACTAACCTTAAATCGGGGAAGTAATCGTGACTTTCCAATGGATTTGTACTCGATGCAACGCTCTGAGAATCGGCGGAAACTGAATTTTTGTTATTCGGATCTAATGTTTTGACACTATGCATCTTGGTAGCATGAATCATGTTCCACCAACTATGCTGTTCATTATTGTTTGATGCGGCCGATGCCGTGGCAGCCGCTGTTGATGAAGGTGTTTTAACATGATTAATATACACGTGTGTACTCAGAGTTTGATAAATTGAGTTAACGCTACTGATTGATTTTTCAACATTTTTAACTTGATCTGAACCAATTTTGATTATATTTCTTCTGTCTGCCAATTTCTGACCCAGTGCAACCAAGTTTTGAAAATCAACCATTTTTGTAGAAATGGTATTGCTATCAAAGGAATGCACTGTTGCAAATTTGGGACCATTATAAATGTTGTCTAACATTGATGATGAGCTATTGAACACCGTAAACATATCCTTATCAGAAATATCATATTTAGATGGCTTGGATAGAACGTTGACTACTTCTTCGATAATTTTGATTTCTTTTTTCAAGAATGAAACTCTGGATTTATTATCATCAATCTTTAAACCACTAGTTTTATTTTCTATATACTTCACGCTCACCTGTTCTATCATCTGGTCCGTACAGAGGAATAAACCAAAGTTTTCTTGAACGAACAAGTGGTTTTGTCAAATCAAATTTTGAGGCTGTGCGTAACATGATCTCTTTTTTCAAATTAGATTCTACAATCGAAGCCTATACACAAAACTATTTAGGTCTTGCCTTGGGACCCCAGTTCTTGGTTGGGTTCTCCTGGTATCTGACGATTTTAATCCGACGAAGCTTTTGAACGGCACGACTAACTTTGTTAGGAGTAAATAACCATTCTAATACTTCATTATCGGTTTTGTTGGATGCTGCCTCATCATCAAGTGAAAGCTTTTCCTTCATGACTTCACGTAAGTTGATGGACTCCACAATTTGTTTGTTTGTCAAGATTTTATAACCTGCAGTGTTATGACTTAATCTTTCAACATCAACCTGTGCCCTTTTAGCAAACTGCTGGCCAATAAACCAAATTACATTCCACGGTCCGTTTGTTTTGATTGAATTACTAGCAGCGTGAGTTAATGATGCATCGTAACCCAGATTACCCAATGCGGCACAATAGTCTTCTAAAGAAGGGGCAGGTATTTTCAAAACTCTTGAAATTGTAGTAGTTGCAAAATAAAATTGGGAATCATGGATTTCAGTTTCTGAGCTTTCAGAACTACCTAATTCATTCTTAGCCATTGTAAGCATACCACGGACACGCTTTAAAGTACCATAGCTGCTTTCTGGATCTGTCTTTGCCTCCTCTTCATCTACAATCTTCAAAATTCTATCTATGAAATCTCTGTTATGTAGGTGACCACCCCACATTGGACCGCACAAATGATTTGTATAATTACAGAACTGACAATGTTCACTTACTCCTGGTTGAATCTTAGCAAGACCGTATTTCTTTCTACCCTTTGCATCTGGTTCTGACATCTTTCCCATCGATTGGGTAATTGTTGAGTGACAACCGCTACATTTAACAACAATTTCGTTTGCTGACATCAATTCTTTAACTTTGATTGGTTTATTCCAGACACGGATGAAAACACGAACATAAAAGTCAATACTTAATGATAGAACTGGTTCAATTGAAACACCATATTTAGCTGCTGCACGGGCAATCATACCGTGAACCAATCTGAGTGCACTCTCGTGGGTTGCGTCACCCCAAACGTTAACACCACCATAAAGTGAAAAACACTTTTCAGGGTATCCGTTTCCTGCTAGAACACCTAAATCAGTACATGTAATTAATAGGAGAGCACCATTCTTGGATGCATTGATTGCACTGTCAATAAAAGGTGCAACTGTACCATAGGGATCTAGATCAATAATATGATAGGATGATGGGGAATTTGCCATGTGAGTAATTGCATTGGCTTCTTGTGGTTTAACATTTGTAGTTTTGTTATAATCACAGTTTAATTGAATTGATTTTACTGCATGCAATGAAAGATCGTTTGCAACAATATGCTGAAGTAATGGAACTTCCTTGGAATAACGAATTGCACGTAAACCTGATGCAGATAATGCCTCAAGTAATCTGGCATACGGTTTTCTATCAGCTGTTTCTTCAACGTTTTGTTCGGTTGAATCAGGTGCTTCAGCTGCTCCATCTTTTCTGTGCTTCTGTTCTTCTTTATGTGGTATTTTAGAACTTCCAACCGGTTGTTTATTCCTTTTATGTGATCCTTCTTCTAAACACATTTCAGTATATGCACGGATCGCAAGAGATGAAAGGTCTCTATTGTATTGCTGAACCGGATTGTAAAAAACGTTGTTTTTTGGGAAAAGGATAGTTGTTGAGCCTTCTGTAAGTAAATCGTATTTGGATACATCAATGTCCGTACCAACCGAATGATTGGTACTAGCTGTGTTGATTGTGCTGACTTGCGGGGCTGTCTCTACTGACATTTTGCGTTTTGTGTGTATGTGTATCCTTCTATAGAAACGTCTGCACCTGGGTAGCATATAGCACCAAAAGGGCCTAAGGATCTATTACAGTGGAATCTATAAACTCTCTAATTATACATTATATCTGCTTTTCTTAATACAGGTGAAAAATTTGAAAATTAAAAGGTGCAGAAAAAAAAAAATTGCCGAAAAAGGAAATCCCAGGTTGACAGATGGAACTTTGCAAACGGGCATCAAAAATAAAACTAAAATCATCGATTACAATGTACTTTTTGAGAGACATTGTGGGTTTAATGAAAGACCAGCTTTCATGGTTGATATTGAAATTTGTGCGGTGATTCAATACAACTTTTCCCCGCAAGATAGATCAAATCGAAGTTTGTGTCTCCAGCAACTTGCTCCAAAGTGCCTGCATTTTTTTGGCTTTCCTGATTATTCTGACCTAAAACTTCTTCGCTGTTGTTTACAAATCCGCTTACTTCCTGCTGTGATATCTGATCAAAGAAGTCATCAAATCCAGGATTTTTCATCAATAATGACACATCCTGTTTAGCAAAGGATAAATTTTGAGTAGTTATTTCACCTCCTTCTGCACCCTCAAAAACATCCTCATATTCTAACCCAGATCTAGCCCTACCTCCAGATTCCTTTCTAATGGTCAGACCTGATATGCCCTGTTGCATTGGCCTGTAGCCTGAGCGTGTTCTAAGTTCTGCCATTCCTATGTTGGTATTTAGCGTATCTGTAATCGAAGACGCTGTATTGGGAACCACGGATAAAGACGTCGAAGTAGAGCTTGATATTGGTGTTAAAAACATTGAATTAGGTGTCTGTTGACTCTGCTGTGCCGGTATTCCCATCAAAGATGAAGATGAAGATGCAACTCTCCCATTTGATGGTAATATAGGTACCATACTTTGTGACTTGTTCTTAGTGTGGAAACTTGAGGCTGATGGTGAATTTAATATCCCATTACCAAATGAAATGTTTGAAGAGCAACTGTAGACTCTACCTCTCGTATCAGCTGATCTGGTTCCTTGATTGAGCATTGGAAACAATGAAGGCGATGAATTCTTTGGAGTAACAAGTTGAGTCGAAGAAAATGGACTATCCGCAACGCTGTTGGGAGACTTTAATGATATGGATGAGCTTGTCCGTGGCGGAAGATCTGGAAGGCGTTGGGTGCTCGTTGTATTTATTGAAGATTCACCATCATCAGTTAAAAGTTCGTAATAATCAGAAATCGTTCCAGTTCCGGATGGAGTTTCTAATGCAGTTTGGTTGCTGAAAAAGTAATCATTGGCTGAGTAATGCTTTTGTTGTTGCTGCTGTTGTAGAAAATATGAAGAAGAAGTTGAAGACGATGAAACTGAACGGTTTCTATTGCTCAGATGAGATTCAAAATAGTCATATTGTTGGGTTGGAAATGGGATTTGTGCATGTACCGGTGTAACAGGCGTTGGTGGTGTTAACTTTCGAAACTTTTCTTTCTTTTTCCTATTGGCCGACTTGGTTTTTGACTTGCATAGTCCAAACATGCCGTGTTTTTTATTTTCTGAAGAAGGCGTTGTGACTTCTATGTAAGGTTCTCCACAATCATTAGTTTCATCAACACAAAACTCATCATTAGAGGTTATTTTATAAGGTTTTCGCAAAAAATTGGCAATTCCACTGGAGGTGGACTTATCCATCGGTACGGAACTACTCGTTTCTTTCTCAGAAGACATGCTGCTGTGCAGAGAGAATAAAGTGTTTGGTGGAATTGATTTTTCTATCATGTCATGGCTCTCAATTCTAATTTGGGCAGGTAACGAATCCACAAATTTTATTTGCCCATCTTTCGGTTTGCAGTTATTCCTCAACAAACCATCCTTGTTTGTCCGTTGATCCGAGTTTTGCAAGTTTCGGTGATTAGTCTCCATAAGTTGAGACTGTTTCGCCACGTCTTCTGGCTTTGATGGCTTCACCTTGAATGAAAACCTGTCTTTCTTTTTGTCTTTCTTGTTCACCTTCTTCATGCCAGTATCTGCCTGTTACTACTGTCTTGCCACTGCCTACCGCCTCCGGACTAGTTGGAGCTTGCAGAAAGTTGCATAGTACAAAAAAATTTAAGATCTACAAAACTTTATGTCAGCGCTTCACACAGCTCTACATTTTTCTTCGAACAACGGCCGTCTTCCACCAGGTAGACGGTGTTGTCTTTGGTTTCCCCTCCAGAAAATTCAATAGAAACCCCTGGCGTTGGAAAATATGATATGTACGTGGTGATACATTTCGGTTTGGGCATGGCCTCATTTTTCGCCATTTGACCTGTGAAAACGTCTCCAAGATCTATGTCTTCGTTTTCCTGGTTCTCCTTATTGCCTGAATCACTACAACTGTAAGATCCAATATCCCTATGCATATTTACAGAGGTGTACCGCCCGGCCATTTTTCGTAAAATACTATTGACTTTACACCAGCTCCTTAGTAATTTCACAAGGCTTTGTAATTTGCTGATGTCTTCCAGTTGGACTTTGAACAATCGAACCATCTGACATCCAGTAAGCAACTCAAACTTAATCGTGTTGTCATCTTTGTCATGCAATTCCAGAGGTCCACAATTTTCACATTGATTGCTGAGATGGTACAATCTATCGAGCATAGCTTCATCTAATTCATTCTGGTTGATAGTACCGTCATCATCTTCTACTTCACGATTAAACGACCAAACTTCATTTTTTTCGGTGATGATTTCGTACTGGATGTTTTTTATTTTTAAAATATCTTCAGGAATCCATATACTAGGGCATAATTCTAATGTAATCATCCCAAGATTTTCTTGTAGTGTTGAAGTGCCGTTACAGACTTTTAATATTCCATCCCTCTCATCAAATAAATGTTTGTAAATTAGATTGTTTTCTACCTCATTTTTCCTAGTTCCACCTAAATCATCGATTGTTTCCATATTAACGTCAGCATTTGCACCTGTATCACTACTTATTCCACTATTTCCACTAGTAGTCTCAGCTTCTTCCTTAATTCTTTTATCACTTCTTTTCTCATCTTTTCCATCATTAGCCGCAAAACTTTGAGTATCCAAGCTTTTACATGTTAAACTTTCCTTTACCTTGAAATGCAACATATACTCTTTATCAACCACATTGATAGATTTATTCTCACGTATCCAACGATTGGTATATCTGTCATCGATCCAATACTTCAAAAACACTCCAACTTTGTTTTTCTGATTGGCTAACACCTTACCTACACCGATTATACCGTCATTGTAATCAAGTTCCAGTTCTGATTTATTCAATGTTTGTGACCGAGACTGCTCTTGCAAATTCACCTGCGCTTGTCGTGTCAACGCCCATACTAGCCCACTAAACAATGTAAATAAATCATTAGGTTTATCTTTACTCAATCTATCAAATAGAAGTAGTACTCTCAAATTCATGTTAAAAGAGTCTAGCGTTTTTTCTTTCAAATTAGATAGCAATACGTTACTACACGAGGAAAATCCACCAAATCCGAAAAGAAAATCGTAGCTTTCATCCTCAATTGAATCAGGTGTAATTGCTGATGAAATAGATACATTTTTGATATCTGAATTAGTCAACAGAGGAATTTTTTGTGTGCTAAAAATACTCATAACACTTGGTGACATGGGCGATCCTAGCATATTCTGCTGTGCCCCTTTCACAACGAAATCAATATCAATTAACAAAACAAGCCCAGAAATACTGAGTCTAACTTGTGTTTCTGGTTCGTCTCCATTACTGACTTTGCTGTATTCAACGAATGTGGTGAACCCGTAAATCTCAGACAACCGTTTGATGGACTGGAGGGTAACCACCCCAGGTCTTTTCAGCAATGTGTCTGTAATGGAGGTCAATGGCTGCACTAGTTCTGGGTCGATAGTTGGCATAATTTGGTCCTAGTTTCCTACCTGCAACCAAAACCAGTTGAAGCAACAAGAGTGAAAATTTCATGTCGTGCTCTCTCACAAAGGATAGTTTTCCCCCTTGATTACTTTTAGAGTTCCCACTTTTTAAGCTGTTACTTTTGAGTTTCTTACTTTTATAAAGACATAAGACTATAAAACTATCAATTAAAGTTCGTCATGAGAAACCTCAGTTGCTGTGGTCGTTTCAGTTGAGCTGGTCATTTCAGCCGATGTAGTAGAGGTGGCACTCTTCTTTTTTTCTGCTTTCCTAGCAGATCTTTTAGCCTGTGAAACAACCTGGTTGATAAAAGTGCTTCTGCTATCAGAAACAGACTGATACAATTCTTCAACTGATTTCAGCTGTTTTTCTGCGTTTTTCAATTTCTCTAAGATATCTACCAAAATTTCCCGATTCATTTTTTTGTACAATGCTTCGGCTTTTGACTCTTCTTCGGCCCTCAAACTTTCCAAACCAGCAACTGATGATTTAATGATATCCAGTTCAGCATCTACTTTGCTAAACGCATCCTTTTCCAAAGGCCAAGATGATCCATGTAACTTCGCAATAGTGGTATTAAAGTCAACACCGACAGCTTCACATTCATCTGCTAATAATGCTTCCTGCCTCATATATCCCGCAATATGTTCCTGGATTGCTTTCTTCTGGGATATAAGTTTTTCGTACGGTGAGAGAACATTGTGAATGACATTTTTAAAATCAGAAACCAAAGTGTATAAGGTGATTTTATTCTGCATAGATTTAACTCGTTTGAATCTCTTTTGAACCTCGCTTAACTTGGCATTATCACTATCATAATCTAACCATTCAAGCTCATTTGTAATATTTGCTGAGACAGTTTCAAAAAAAATTTCTGGTAAAGAGTATTCGTATTCCTCAAGTAAATAACGAACTTCATAAAGTTTACCTTCGAGATCATTCTTTGTATTTGACATTTTTTGACGTTCCATATCCTTTCTTGCAAAGTCATTCAACCTACCAATAGATGAATGCTTCATGGATGTTGGCATTGGTTCAAATCCATAATATTTGGATTCAGAAATCATATTGCCAATTTTCGCAATGTCCGAAACAGTGCCATTAACAAGTGGATAACAATGAATTTTGATATTGTTAACGTTGAAAAGTTCATTTTTTGAAAATCCGTAGTTAAGTGTATATTGAAGTCCGCCCTCACACGATGATTCGTTGAATCTTTGTGGCATTGTGAAATTAAATTTGTGTGTGAGCAATTTTCCATCTTGTAAAATATCAACTTTGATTTGAGGCAGAAACTGATTATCAAACTCAGTCAAATTATAACTAGCTTTTTCACTGGATAACATACCCTCTGGAACTTTAATGGTACCATCTCTACCATTAGTTGCTAAATAATGGATATTGTAGGTATTCAGACTACGGTTAATGATATTGAATTGTTTCTTACGTGTTAAATTCAAAAGCTGTGCGCCACGAATGGTTGTGCCAAAAACTACACTTTCATCCGCATTGACATTTTTAGAAATCAATTCATCAGATCCAAAATAATTTTTCAAATATTCCTGTACGACAGGCACACGAACAGATCCACCCGATAAAATGACTGATTTCAAATTGTTCAAATCAAAACCTTCAAGAACATAATCTAACATGTTTGGAATTGCGTTTATTGAAATTTCCATTCTACTTTCCAGCTCTGATCTTGTGACAAACCCCTTAAAATCAATTTCATTATATAAGGATTCAATATTAACATTTGTTTCAGTGTTAGCACTTAAAACTAACTTAACCTTTTCAGCAGCTTGCCATATTTTGTGCATTGATCTCGAATCATATAAAATATCAGCAATTTGAATACCGGTCGTTTCTGAAAACTGTTCCAGTATCATTGCTCTAACCATAATTGTGAAAAGTTCACCGTTAAATTTATCAGTATATGCATAATTTTCAACCTCAAAATTAAGTGTTTCATTAACGTTTGTAATTGAAACAAGTGTCGCTTTAGTTGCACCGGCACCTGCATCAAAAATTAAATGAAATTCTCTCTCATTTAATTTGATATTATCCTTTTTCTGTGCATAGTCAATTGCAACTGCTAAACCATCATCGACTAATGCAATTACTTTCAGGCCTGCTAGTTCTGCAGCGTCCGCCAATGCAATTTTAGAAGCTTCGTTGAAATATCTTGGAACGGAAATGACAACTTCATCAATTACTCCAACAGTTTCTGGTGATCTTTCCTTCCAATAATCCATTGCACGATTTTTAATTTCTAAAAATACCATTGCAACAACTTCTTCAACCAGGAATGTTTGATCAAACTCACCAGATTTATCACCTGCAACAACGCTAACGGCATCTCTTCCATTTTGAACGCCCAAACCTATACCTGGGAACTTGTTGGTATATTCTTGTAAATGCTCGTCTGCACTGCCTAAGCCTAATAGTGGTTTAAGATATAACAAACATGATTGTGGTGTCTTAATGCACGTTGAAAGAGCCTGTGTACCGTACTTTCTTTCTATGTCAGCATGATTATATTTATCATGAAGAAGGATAGCCAATCCAGAAACATCTTTTCTTTTTGATTCTGATGTTAAAAGAATATCGAAGGGAACACCAGGTGCAACCAAAATGGATTTGGTGTATTCTGTACCAAAATCAATTCCTAGAAGTGCACAATGTGCTGTGAAGCCGCAAAGCAAAAACAACAGAAAAGCTTCAAATGCCACTCTCATACTGTGGATAGGTTTTAAACTGATAGGTTTTTGAGGAAAATTAATGAAAGATAGTGAAAAAAACCTGAAATCGGGGAAGGAAAAGAGACACGTAACGAAGAAAACATGTTTTTCAAATTTTAATTTCCACTTTGCACAGCGACTGAAGATTTTGATTACAGAAAAGCTGGGGCACTTTAGAAAAAAAGAGGGAATCTGACAGCATTGCAACAATGTTCAACGAACGGAGGGCTGCTAACCGAAGACAAGAAGAAAGAGATACCAAGGTCCATCCATCCGGGCCGAAAGGAAAAGAAACTAATGTGCACGGTGGAAGAGAACGTGACATCAGAAATACAAGAGATAGAAATAAAGACAGAAATAGAGATAGATATAGCAATAGGGACAGACCAAGAAATGACGATAGATTTAGAGGACTTCAAAGACCTAGAGATTCATATGCGGTAGAGAGATCAAATGGGAATTGGTACCGAGATGATAGAAATGAGCCTAGATCAAGATACTACTCGGAGGAACCAAATAAACGACATCATTCCACTAGATACCGTAATACAACGTCATCTGCAATGGCACCAATTTCAGTTGTCCCATTAGAGATGCTCAAACCGCAAAACAGTCTTTGGGACAAGTTTCCAACAGGGTTTGATAAGATTTCTGCAAGATTTTCTAAATCTGCAGGAGTATTTACAAGTCCATCAGATAACAAATTAAAAACATTAACCGAGGAGGCTATTGAAGATTTGATAAAAAGACAAAAGAATCAAAAGAATCTAAACAAAGATAGTAATGGAAAACAACTTATACAGGCCGCTGTGGAGTCAAAACTTTCTAAAAGAGTTATTCTCAAAGGTGTTGATTTTGATAAAATTTCACCACAAACAGTCCACAAATATTTGGAGAGTTTCTTAACATCAACTGTCATTCCTAATGTATCATATGAAGATTTAGCATTGACTTCAGAAGTGGACAACGAAATTGATGCTTTGATTATTGATTGTGTTTCATCATTAGTTGCAACAACACTTGCATCATTTCATTTGAAACATGTACCGGAATTAGAATCAACGTTGCTTATTAAAAGACCTTATGATTACATTCAAGGTGTAAAAAAATATTCTTTGAGTGAAGTAGATGAGATTTCAGAGGATATTGTTGAGTCTTCCATTCTTTGTTGTGTCAACAACTTACCAAAGGATATAACTGATAGCAAACTTAGAGAAGTGTTGGATAAATATGGAAAATTAAAATCGAAGGCCATGTTGGTGGATAAAGTGATGTATGATTTCACTGATGTTGCTTTCTTCAGTTTCAAAGAATTATATGAACATAAATCAATAAAGGAGGTATTATCAGATATTTGTATAAACGAACATTGGAATTGTTTTCTTGCCTGTGAAAATCTAAAAAATAACTACTATCAAGATTTTGAGATAACAGTGGATGACATCACTGATTTAGCGGATCAACGCACATCTAAAATATCAAGCCATGAAGTAACTTCAACTATTCAACTATTAAATTGTATATCACTCTCTGATCTCATGGAAAATTCGAAATGTAAAGAATTATTTGACATTTTTAATAAAGAGTTTTCACAAATGAAGGGTTTCGAAAAAATGGTTTTGATTAAACCACCTGAAGGGTTCAGATTGCAGATGGACGAAGTTGTTTCTGACTATGGGCGTATTTATGCAAAATTTGAAAGCTCTAAAGATGCTAAAGCATGCCTATCAAACTTTTGTGGACGTTACTTTCATGATCGTATGGTTATTGGTGGATATTTGGATGACGCAGATTATAAACGTTTTTTCTAGAAAAAAAAGAAGTAGGTGAAAGCATGTTTTTTAAACAGATTTGTAATTATCTATTAGTTTAGTAACAGAGTCGTCATATGGATGTCTTACAATTAAGTCGTATAAATCGTCGGGAATATTTTTAGTTATACTTAATGAGAGCTTAATTATTTCAGTACTTTTCAGTTCTGGAAATTGCCTCAGCAAACTCATTGGATTTTTAGATGTGATTAACTCAGAACGAATAAGTAATAACTGTGCAACAACAAACATAATGTTCATATGTACACCATAACTAAATAAAAAGTCCCATAAAATGACGACTTCATCCAAGGAAGGTGTGCATGCACATAGCGTTAGTACTGATGGTAATGCATATATTTTAGCACTTGACATGTTATTACTCAACTTATCGTAAAGTTTTGGATCAACAAATTTAAGTACAATATCTACTAACTTGACGCCATCCATCGTACCACTCAGTGCAGGCGTGACATATCTTGGCATGTGAAACATCAATAGGTTGTAAAACAAGGTGAAAGACTGTGGTTCACTTCTGCAAATGTATAGAAAAGGGCCTGCAAGCACATTCATGCCCTGAACGTACGGAGAAACATCAACACTTGAATTAACATCCACAGCGTCCATGTCTTCAATAACACACCATGCAAATGCAGTTAAAAGTCGTACAAATTCACTTTCTGATATTTTGGACCAGAACTTTTTGTTGTGCTGAAAAGTCCTGAAGACATCGTTTTTGATCTTATCACCTACGTGTGTATAACTTGAATCAATTCCAATTGTATCAACGTTGACTTCACCTCGGGCTACTACACCGCTGTACCATTCACTCTCCACTGGTGATGCACGCAACAGTATACTCCAGATGTATGACCTGTACGGACATGAATCGGGTAGTGATTCACATAATATTGTATGCCGTAATTGTGACAGTCCAGATGATAGTAACGGCTGTGGCGACTCTATAAACTTCTCTAACACATCCTTACGTCGCCCCTTGCTCTTTCCATGGCCAGATGTTAAGTTTGCATCAATCTCATTATCGTTGTTGGTCAACGCTGCAGAGGGTGCTCTCACGTTGAGTTTCTGTTTCGACTGTTTACGTTCAGATAGTAATGATGCCTTCCTGTTCAGCTTGTGGTATGACTGCGATCTGATCATATTGCACAGTCACTGATACAATGCCGGGCCCTTTCCTTTCCTTTATCGCCACGGCAGACAGTAATGAGCAAGATGTAAACAACGCGGTCAAACTTATTCAGAATCTATCTATTTCTATGTAGTTTCTATGTAGTTTTTTTTTAATAAATAAGTGTTTTCATCAGCAACTGATCTCTATTGCTTTTCTGCTTCAAATTCAGCAGCCTCCATATCCAGCAGAATACGGTAAAAACTGAATGGTTCATACGCATAACCTTCACCTTCAAAAAATTTAGACATCGCCTCGACCCAATGCAATCTAAGTGAATGAAGCATCGCAGATGTACCCTCCATTACCACCAAAATGCACACTGTCAACACAAACCACATTCCAAATAGAAAGAATACGGTGATTGAACCAAGAAAACCCACTTGATTGAATGGTGAGAACGAGTTTTGAATGGTCATTTCCCACAAAACTGCAGATAACTGATTATGTGCAAGAGACAATGCCCAGAGACGCAAATAAGACGCAGTATGCGAGACGCAATTGAGACAAAACTCAATGGTGTGAATAACCTGATGAACCATTATGTCGCCAAAGTTAAATGGTTCGACTTCGTCCCCATCTTCATCATGGATGTAACCATTTTCAGTATAAGCAGTTGGTGGTTCTGTCACTGCGGAAGTGTCTGAAAACGGGTTCAACAAACTTTCATCATTTTCAAAATTGGGTACAGATTCAATCGAAAATCTTGAAGCTGAATTTGTAGCACTATTAACGTCCGCATATCCTAATTGAACAACTTGAGAGTTCATCTTTTTTAGTGTAAGTGGTTTATAAAGTAGTAACCATGGAACACAAACAAGTGCAATTAAAACCAAAAAAATTTGGATTGGTCCTTGGCCTGGATATAGTTGATCTTCAATGGTTCCTGGAGACAAAAACATATTGATTAGCATGTTCAAAAGACTTGGAGCTGGTTTTTCAATCCCAACCCAATCAACACACCATTTATAAATGATTGTCAATGTCAAATAACCAAAAATTGATTGCATAAATAATAAACCAGGAATAAAGTTACCAACTATATCCACTCTTGATTTAAAAAATTTGTAGTTTACAAGTGCAAAACAGTAGGAGTATGACATATGAATAAAACCCATCAAAATTGATAATTTCATTTTATATGAGTTGGTAAACAATAGATTATTTTCCGTACCATGCCAAGCAGGATCTAGACCAACTGGATAAACGCCGCTTTGAGTGCCAACAACACTATCCCCCTCGTTGAATTCAGAAGGCCATTTCCAACCAGACTTGAAAATTGTCATTGATTTGGAAAATAAATCGTTATATATTAAACCAGTGTACATTGAAAATATACCCATCAGTAATAAAATGTAACGACCAGTATAAGCCATATCAAATATTTCATCTCTATTTTTAATCGTAGCAATTTTACTTTCCTTGAGCACAAGTGTTAAGGCTGCAAGGAACAATATAAAACCGTGACCTAGATCACCAAACATAATGGCAAACATAAATGGAAAAGTAACGATCGTTGCTAAACCAGGGTTAACTTCCTGGTACGTTGCAATACCATAAGCATCAATAATTGATTGATATGCTGCTGTGAATTTGTTAGTTTTATGGTATGTGGGTGGTACTTTATTTGTTTTAATAACATTAACAATTGTACTCAATCCCATATCAACACCATCGGTGACATCTTTTAATGCGGCATTTATGTAAGGTAAATCATCAATTGGAATCCAACCTTCACCAATCAAACATCTTCTAGCGGAATCATAATTGAACAAATTCAATGTTTCATAAACTGAGATCTCTCTGCGAATTGTGATTCTCCATTTTTCGATTTCTAATGCGATTTCCTTCAATTCCAAAATCAAACGTTCTTCGGTATGCGTCAAGACCTCATTTAAATCTCTAAGTTTGCCATTGATGGTTTTCAGCTCTTGTTTGTATATCTCATAATCACTATCAACATTATACAGTTGACCATCTAAGGTTTCAATGATTCTTTTACATTTGTCAATTAATGTTTCACCATGAGTGAAAATTAGGAAAATTGACTTGAACGATTTTTCATTTGTATCAAGATCTACCAACGGTTCAGGTAACGGAACGTGGTTAATGTATAAATTACCTCTCAAAGTTCTCCAGCATATTTTTTCCAATATCATGAATTTATCAGTATCTATCATACCACTGATAAAGTTCATCGTGGTTCCTAAAACATTCATTTCATTTCTACCGGTTGGAACAGCATTTGCGTTATCAAATGAGCCGTTCAGACCTGATTCTAATAATATATTATTATCATTATCGTCATCATCAGAGATCATAAAGCTATCATTTGTAGAGTCAGAAGACAATCTAACCTGATTCAAAATTGAATCGTTATCATTCAATTCTAAAGATAATCTTGCATCAAAAAACTGCCTAGTATTTTGTAGTACCATTCTATGCTGAGATAGAGTGTGCTTTCTCTTCAACATATCGTCGTTTGTAGCCGACAAATCCCTTATATTTGTTTCATATCTTGAAATTACTTCTGATAATTCAGCTAATTGGGGTGGTGTTAAATTGGATCCGGTATTTTGAAAGTTGTGATATTCCACAGATGGAGGTTTGAGCAAGTGGTCAAACGAGGTTGTGGGTATAGAAATTTTTTGCTTGTTGATCTGACTGGACAAGTATTTGATTTGTTTTTCGGTTTGATCGTAACTTCGAATCTCTTTAACGAATGCACGTTGAAACGAATTGACGTTCTTATTCATATCTTTAAACTGGACGTCTCCCATGTCTCCCAAAATGGCGATACAGTTTCTTGCCACTTCAGAGGGGATATAAAACTGAACCATTGACATGTCCGCCGAGCCTGCATTAAGTACGATGAATTTGTTAGTATCACATGCCGTCTAGTTGCATACGCTGCTGAAAACGCCGGTAAACCACCCAATTGTCTTCCCAGCACAGAACTTACGGAAAAAAGCCTCTTTCTGTGGTGATGACATGCTTCCTGTCGCCGCAGTTGCCTTATGAATCGGTGCAAACACTGCAGGCACAGCTCCAGTCAGAGAAAGACCAACCACCAACCAAATCAATTTGCCACTTTCAACGGAACAAGAAAACGGCGGGGCAGCACCGCCACAGCATCATTAGTATATACGCAAATTCATTTTGCCAAATGCGCAGCAACATGAATTGCACCGTTTGCAGATTCTCTACAGTTCCCAGTGGCCGGCAACTAGGATCCGTCAGGGAAACACCAAAAACACATCTACACGCAGCATCATGCAGACAAAGTCTCGAGCTTACACTTCCCAATCACAGAGTGACAACCAGGGGAATTTATATCCGACATCGCCGGGCCATTCACGTAATAGAACCACATCCAATCCGTTGCAGCAGTACTCGGACTTTTTCACTAACAACTCATTTTTAATTCCGGATACAATTGCTTTTGCTGAAATCCTACCGTTTTTCAAAGTACTACCTGCATACTCGTCACGTTTTAACATCAGACTAGTCGAGCTTGTCGGATATGAAGCATATTTTGTCGAACAATGGATATCTTCCAGGTCTTCCAACAATTTGATCGTCACTTACACAGGTGATCAAAAGGACAGAATTATAGCTTACCATGTGCAATTACTTTCAGGTGGTCTAAATTTACCACAACCCCCTCAAATTCATGAGCCATCCCAACAGCACGAACAGAGTCCTTCAAAATCTTTGAAACAATTAGTGCCATTTGACAATTGGCCACCCAAGTTTATTGCATATTTGGTGGAGCAGCTAGAATCTCCTTTTTGTGTTGCAACAGAGACAAAGCTGGGGTACGCATTTATTACCAATCTTGCCCAACTCAACCCTTTTCTTTCTTTAATTGATGCAAAGACGGGTAATATTTTTGACGATTATAATCTCTATGTGGTGAATTACAACCTAAGAAAATTAGGTTGTGGCTCTCGTTCAGCCACAACAACTGATGAACCGTCCAAGTCAATGGAAGACAAGTTCAAGTCAACTTTTAAAATAGACTCAAAAATATCAATTAATTATGCCGTTGTTGACTTCATATCAATTGTTCAAACGTTTCTTTACTACTTTGGATTACTAGATCCTATATATTGTGATGGGTTGCTTTGCGAAAAAACTGAATTTGCCATCAACGAATGGTGGAAAGTTGTGTCTGAAATACCATTAGCATTACATTTAATTAAAGTTAAGCCCCCAACATGTCATTCCACAGACTCGATTCAAGCCATTATCGGTTTCACAATTTTGTGTAGGTATTTACTGGAATTGGGAGGCAATAATTTCAATGTTCCAAAAGATCCAACTGACGTTAAAAAAATGAAGAACTCCATTGCCAAATTTCAGAAACATAGTAAAATTGAGACCACTTCAACATTCACATTAGAAACATTAGTTAAACTTATTGATTGGGGTCAAAATATTACAGTTTCCCAAAATTTGACAAAGGATTTGAGTAAGATGAAAAAACTAGTCAAAAATACAGTTATTGATATTACATCGGGTAAAAACTTACAAAGTATAGCACACAATGCGACCGCATCGCCATTCAGCTTACATTCACATTCAAACTATGATTCAGGTAAGATGATTAACTGTCAGAATATTGATCAGATTAAACATATGTCATTAGGTAAGCAACTAAATTATCTTTACTATGCAAGTGGTAAGCCAATAGATATAGAAAAGAATTCTTTATCAAATCAAGAGATTAAGAGAATTGCAGCTTCAACTTCGAATGGAACTATCGTACATGGTGTGAGGCGTTTGAAATCACAATTGAGTTTTCAATCAGCAAACTCGCAAAATCAAAACAGTGGCAGTAATAGTGGTACAAATTTCCTGGACCTGAAAAATATATCATCAGCAACGTTAGGACTATTTGATAAAGACCGTGATAATGAAATCGATTCCGTTATTGAAGGTGATAACACATTTAATATTGATAATCATTCAACACGAGCTTGTGCTAATGATAAAGATGAATTACTAAATAAGCTAAACCATGAAAATGATAATATTTATGATGACGATGATGTAGTCATTCATAAAAATGATCAAGATAAACAAACAAAGAAAAAAAATAGAACTTTCTCATCTTCATATTTTAGTTCGGAAGATGAATATGCTAACGAGGGTCCTATTTATCCAACCGTTTATTCTGATGAAGATTTGACCGGTGAAATTTCAGCCTATCATCCAAACTATAATTTTCTTACTACCAAAAATAAAGTTAACAGTAGAAATGATAGTTTAGGCAATGATAAGTATAAGCTAAATTCATTGGGTAGCTCTAAGGCGTATAACATTCATGGTAGTAATGAAAATACTAACGACAACTATGCAGATTACGATAGTGAATACGTGAATGATTTTTCAGACAGCAATAAAGGTAAACAGGACAACAAGAAACATTCGGCTTCATTTTCTTCACATCCAAAAGTAATACGTAGGAATAATAGTGATATGCAATATATAGATGAAGCCATAGTTGATGATGGAACTTTTTCAGATCCGGAATTTTTGGGCAAGCCTAGTAATAATGTCCGTAAAAATATGGATACTCGTGAAAAAAGAAGCAGTTTAGCAAGAGAAAGGGAGCTGCAATCGGGTTTTAATTTGCCAAATGTTATTCCAATGGGTAATCTGGGAGAACCAACCAGTAGGGTTAATAGTGTGGGCAAAGAAAAATATCATAATAATAATAACGGCAATAACAAAAAAGTGTTATCCAGAGCTTCGAGTTCCAACGATTATGATAGTGATGGCGTATATGAGTATGAGAACGGATTTGAATATGATTATGAACTCGATGACAACTATACCAACAGTAACGCAAACAATAGAAAAAACTCAAGTTTGGCTTCAAATAAAGAATATTCAAGGAGACCATCAAGCTCGGCTTATAGCAATACCAGTAATACTTATAACAATATGTCACATGGACCAGATGATTTGCAACAACTTAAAAATAACTACCACCCAGGCCAGGCACATTCAGTAAAAACCAATCTCACATCTTCCGGAAATGAAAACTATTGTAATAATAAAAGTTTTAAATCAGCTATTGATTTGGATTATCTTAATTTCATGAAAAGAGTTAAAAGACGTCATAGTATACCCATTGTTGAATGTGAAATGAATAAATATGCGATTGAGATGAAGATGAAAACTGAGAAAGGCTATATATTAACCAATAACTTGGAGCGTAAGCAAAGTTGGGGAGGTGGTAGACGAAATTTATGGGATCGGAGTAATAACAGTGTTAGTGACTATGATAGCGGGAAGGAAAGTGAAAATAATCAAAGTAAGAATGATCTTATTCTCGGTGATACATCTACGAATGAAAACACCGCGTCAAAGTATAGTATAAATAGAAAACATAGCATTTTCGGATCACAGAGTGTCCAGACAAACAACAGTTTAGAATCCAATTATATTTCTATGTGCTCTTTCATAATTTACAATAAGCCTGTTTTGTCTGAATCTTTGAGAAGAAGTCAGTCTTTTTCAAATGTTGACTGTTCTCTGATCTCTGATGATAAATCTAAAGACATTTATGGATTTCAAGTTTCAGATATGAACTTTCTTACATCAGAGGTTTTAGCAACAAAATATCTCAAACTCGAGGCGAAATATCAGGTTGAGATGGTGCAAAAATCTTTTGTTTTGGCAAAAGATTTAAAGTTATTTTCCAAATACACTCTGGACTCGATAAATTTGGAAAAAAATCCGAGTACATGCGTCTCTTTGAAGTACAACACAACCAGAGGAGATATAAATAAAACTGTTGGTAAATATTTTGAATTGGAAGACAAACTCAAAAATACGGTTAAAAGTAATGCCAGATTAAAATATGAACTAAGATTGCTTTTGCAAAAGACTAAAGAAGTTGAAAACAATTTAAAAACGTTACAAGATTTCAAGATAAAAACATTAAATTCAAAGATTGATTGCATGGTTAGAGACTTGCGCAACTATGGTGAAATCCCGGCGGATTCCAAGGTACTTTTCGAATCCAGTTCTAAACCAGTTGATCCAGTACCCAATTCACCAATACTTGACAAAATTTATGCAGATGGTGGTAAAATTCAATGGGATAACCTTAATTGGAGGTATGTATGGAACCATCCATATGTTGTTGTATTTTTAGTGTTACATCTCATCCTATGCACAATTCTACGTCGAATTGATGCAAATGTGATTGAAAAAAGATGGAGAGAGATCGATAAAAATCAAACCGTTACTATGATCATTAGAGAGTTGTACAAAAAGAGTGAAAAAGGATTGAGCAAGGTCAATAAAACCAACAACATAGGGGAAAATGAGAGTAGTAAGAAAGGCGACTGATTTAGTGGAAAAATTTTGGTTTATGGACACAGCGTAGTTTTATCTATATTATTTTTCTTCTTGATCCAAAAGATTGGCAAGTTTTTCAGTTTCTGCCGCTATGGAACTTTTGATAATATCTATTTCCACCTTTTTACTTCTTGTTAAGCTTTTGAGTAATTCTGAATTTTTCTTCAATGCTAAAACTCTAAATTTCAATGACCGTTCAATCTGTATTGACTGAATTGAACCGATCTGTCGTCCTGTTTGATTATCTGCAGAGACATAATCGGTATATACGCCATAAATTTGTTCTCGGCGATCACGGACGTGTGAGGCCATATATTTCAATAGATTTTCGTAGGATGAAAGTAACGACTCGTAATGTTGTGCCAATCTGGTTTCTCTATGTAGCAAAGACAAAAGTAGTGCTCGTTCAGAATCATCGCTTTTGTTCATCTCTATTTCATTATTCAACATTTTTTGGTCGTTTAATTGGAAAAGCATGTCATTATCACTACTATTGAACTCCTCCAAATATTCATCTATATTGTTTCCTTGATTTGAATCTATTGAATATGAACCTCCTGTAATTTTCCCCGATTTCAAAGATACTGAAACTGTCTTTTTACGCCAAAGTTCATAATCTATGCCAGACTTGAGCGATAGCTCTGCAAGTACATTATTTATGCTTTCAATATCCGTATTTTGGTCGTCAAGTTCTTGTAAAAGCCGATCGAGGAGCCTTTGTGTTTGTATTGTGGTCAAATCACGGATTTGAATTGTCTTGTTGGGCGGCAATATATTAGATACACTCTGGCTACTGTATTTCTCTGAACCCATCTCCCAAAGTAAAGCTCAGCTGATATGCCGGATGCAACATGTCGAAGGAAGTCAAGAACCAAAACGAGGAAGATGATGCAGCGCTAGGAGTTTTGTTTGTCATTCATTTACTGATAGTGATGCTGTGGCCATTTTGCCTCTTTTACGAAAATTTAGTATATATTAAAAACAGAACTATAAGATAGATGGTACTTGCAGACACATCAAGATTGGGATGGCACTATACGTAGACAGATTAGAAAGAAAAATTTAGGTGAAAGTTACTAGGTAGTTACAATTGAATTATTAAATCTATTTTTTCTCCTTCTTTTCTTTCTTTTCCTTCTTGTCTTTCTTCTCCTTCTTGTCTTTCTTTTCTTTCTTCTCTTTCTTCTCCTTCTTCTCTTTCTTCTCCTTCTTCTCTTTCTTTTCTTTCTTTTCCTTCTTCTCCTTTTTAGGCTTTTTGGCTTCCTTCTTTTCTTCTTCATCCTCATCATCTGAATCTTCATCATCTGAATCTTCTTCTCTTTTTCTCTTCTTTTCTGACCTTTCTTCAGCATCAGCCATAGTTGCATCTGCATCCACATTGTAAGCTCTTTCCTCGCTAATTTCAACTTTTTGCATATCTTTTTGAACTCTTGGAGTTGATCTTAAATCTCTGCCTTCCAAGGCACTTAATCTATTCTCAACTTTGGATCTAACTTCTAAACCATAATCACCACTATCATCTCTTTCTTCAGCTAATGCGTCATAACGTAAGGCAACAGCAGCTTTTGCAGCTAACACACGAGCAATTTTACCTTTGTTTTTACCAGTTGCTTGACCAACTAAAGAAGCATGATAAATTAAACCATATTTCGGCGTATCATGCTTAGTTTTTAGTGCTCTAAACAAAGCCTTTTCAGCCCCTAGAATTTGAATTGTTGAAGCTGGAGCTTTAGCTAATGAAATCAAGGAACCTGCATGGGCAATTAATCTTGCGCCAACTAATTCACCAACAAGAGAAGTTAAGTTTGGAGCAATTGCCTTCATTCTGGCAGATAGATAGTTTGAAAGCTGTTCTCTATATTGAGAAAATTCAATAATTTGGTCAGCTAATAAACGTATGTTTGATAAATCATCATCAGTGATTTCGGTACCCATTGAAACTTCAGCTGCAGTTTTGACCTGTTGTTCAATTTCTTCAGGTAAGATGTCACTGAAATCAGTTGATTCACAATTTGAACGCACACCCATTTTAATAATAATTTTAGCAAAAGCGACCGAATCAACGACAATCTTTGCTAGCTCTGGGAAGTGCCAACCATACCATTCTTTACATCTCATTGCGTAAGTATTTAACTCTTTATCTAAATCGTCCAATAAAGCAATAGCTTGAATAATCATAACATCAACTTTATCAGGGGAGAATTTCAACTTAAATCTACCAATTGAGTGGGCTAAACCAAGAGACATTGTCGAAAGATCTTTTTCTGTCATACCTGGTAAAAGTTCAGGTAAATGCTCTCTAAGTGCTCTATATATATCTAAACTTGCAGCATCGGAAACAACTGAATAACTTAAACCCAATTTATTAATTGAATTTGCTAATTTTGTATCGTCAACTATTAAAGTGGTTTTTTTATCAGGTTTTGCTTCTTCTAACAACTTCTTTAATTGATCAGAAACCTTACCTTCATTAATAACGTTAGCTTCCTCTAAAGCATTGGCAGCACTAGAGAACTTTGAAAAAGCCTTAATTTTAAATTGAGATAAAACTTTTTCAGCAGTATCAAGATCGGCTTGAAGCGTCGAAGATTTGTAAATTTTCTTGTCAGAGGCCTTAAGAAGAGCATAACCTGCAGCGGTTTCAGTTAAAACGTAGGACATGGTCGGCTTGGAACGTTGTGACTAGAGAATACAATATCTGGTTAAAGTGTACACCCAAGCAGGCCAACCAAAAATGAAAAAGTGCTGAAAAAAAAAAGAATGGAAAATTTTTTAAAATGAAAAAATGAAAAAATGAAAAAATGAAAAAATGAAAAAATGAAAAAATGA
>JAKTVB010000033.1:0-116871 GCA_030556995.1 Pichia gijzeniarum
GAAAGAGCCGGTAAATCGATTGCTTTGGGCTCTCCTGATAGGGAAGGTTCTGTTTCGATTGTTGCCGCCGTTTCACCAGCTGGTGGTGATTTCTCCGATCCTGTTACAACTGCAACTTTAGGTATTACACAAGTTTTCTGGGGTTTGGACAAGAAATTAGCACAAAGAAAGCATTTCCCTTCAATCAATACTGCAATCTCATATTCAAAATATACTAATGTTTTAAACAAATACTACGAAACAAGTTATCCTGATTTTGCTTCATTAAGAGACAAAATCAGAGAAATTTTATCTAATGCTGAAGAATTAGAACAAGTCGTTCAATTGGTTGGTAAGTCTGCTCTTTCAGATTCCGATAAAATTGTTTTAGACGTTTCGACTTTAATCAAGGAAGACTTCCTACAACAAAATGGTTATTCGACTTATGATGCATTTTGTCCAATTTGGAAAACTTATGATATGATGCGTGCTTTTGTATCCTACTATGATGAAGCTCAAAAGGCTGTCTCAAGTGGTGCACAATGGTCCAAGTTATCCGAAGCAACATCTGATGTTAAGCACTCAGTTTCATCAGCTAAGTTTTTTGAACCAAGTAGAGGTCAAGAAGAATCAAGTGCTGAATTTGAAAAATTATTGTCTACAATTTCAGATCGTTTCCAAGAAGCATCTGAGTAGTTGTACAGACTATAGGGACGGTTGTAATGTTGTTTAATTTTGTATAGAAATACGTAAAGTCGTTGTTTGAAACTATCAAAAAATGTAAAAGCACCCAAACCAAACGCGCAAATCAGTAATAGGGGTGAACGTGTTGTTTGTCAAGTTGACTGCTATAGAACCGTCAACACTTTCCAAAGCACAAGCATACAATTTACTTGGTAGAACATATGAACTTTCTTGCTAAAACATTGGGTTCCTTCACTGGTACTTCCATTCCATATACTTTTAAAGAAGTGATACAACCCTCACATGTTGATTCACCGACATCAACTTCATTGTGGACGATTCATGATGGTGTATCTGATAAGAGTTCGAATCCAGTCACTATATTTGGATTTGATTTGAAACATCCTGGTAACTCAAGATATGTACCTTTGATTAACAATGCATTGAAAAAACACCGTGGTTTGGCACTTTTGCCTGGCGTTTTGACAATTGTTGAAATCATTGAGTCTGAAAGGAATGTTTACCTCATTACTGAACACGCACAACCATTATCTTTGAATCTGCTCGATATTCCCAGCGATACAATGTTATTAGGAATTTACCAACTATCAGTTGCTTTAAAATTTATAAATATTGAAGGTTGTTGCGTTCATGGTAATATTAGACCTGAAAATGTATTTTTAACTGATTCGGGGGAGTGGAAGATTGCTGGCTTTGAGTTTACAGTTAATTACAAAGACACTTCATCTGATTATCTAGCACTTTTTTCCAACTACAAAGCATTAACACTGGACAAAGGGATGATCATGCCACCTGAATTTGAAAGCTCAGGGCCGGAATTTTTCAAAAATGTCGGTAAAGGAATTAAGGGTATAAAGTTTGATTCATATTTGTTTGGGGTTTTAATATATTGCGTGTTAACTAAAAGAAAAGCCAATGTTTCTGAAATCTCAAGATCAAATAGTATTGAAGGATTACCGTTAAATAAACTTGTTGCGCCAAATGTTGCATTGAGAATTACAATTGAACAATTTTTGAACAATGGAGAAATGACATATTTTGCCACTGAGGAAATCAGTGCATATACCAAATTCTTACAAATTGCACTATTCAACAATACCCAAAAATTAGAAGTTTTCAAGGCTTTCATTTCAGGTAATGTGCCGGTTAGGTTTTTAGAACTAAGAGTGTTACCTGAAATTGTCAGAACATTTGATAAGACGACATCAAATGAAAATAACGTTCAAGCAATTTTGATATATTTAATGTACAAGATTTACCAAAAGTCGGATGACAAAGATAAATGTTTAGAAATTTTCATTAAACCAGCCATTTTTAAAGCGTTTCTATTAGCAGATCGTGCAGTACGTACTATATTACTCAAAATTCTTCCGCAAATTGTCGACAAACTTTCAAAGTATGAAGTTCAGGATAAAGTATATCCGAATATAGTTACCGGGTTCGCAGATACTGATATAACCGTTCGTACTGAAACACTTTTGTCTGTTTCCTACATCATGGATAAAATTACTGACCGTCAACTCAATAACGATCTTTTACGTTATTTGGCAAAATTGCAAGCTGACTCAAACGCACAATTGAGGGCAAACACGGTGATATGCCTTACGCGTATTGCCGCCAAAATGCAGTCAAATACCCGTACAGGTGTTTTAATTACAGCTTTTGGTAAAGCATTGAGAGATACCGACCAGGTTACAAGGTTATGTGCAGTGCGTGGATTTGAAACAAGTATCGACTATTTCAGTCCTGAGATTTGCTGTTCGAAAGTTTTATCTGCACTTGCTCCTGCATTACTTGATAAGTCGAGTGTGATTAGGGGCGATGCAGAAAAGGCATTCGAACTTTATATGAACAAAATTCGTCAAGAATCTGAAACAATAGCAAAAACTGAAGATGATGAACATATTCTTGAAAATATGGCCGATCTTAACAATTTGATTACAAACTTATCGTTGGAAAACTTGGGTGAATCAATTGTTAACTCGATATCAAATTTGGGCACCCCGCTAGCTGGAACCCCTCTCACTGAATCTCGTACATATACAAAATCCAATGATATCATTGGTGGTTCTGGAAATTATGCGGGCTTGAAAGTGAATTCAACTGAAAATATAATTGATGCTAATTTTGATTTGGATGATGATGATGACGATTGGGGATTTGATAACGATGATGCCGACGAGAGTACCAATGTATCAAAAACTGATTATCTAAGTTTTAAAAGTAAGGAACCAGCTTTCAAAAATAAAATATCCATTAACACTGAGTCTACTTCTGGAATGACAAATAGCACCACCATAGTTGGTGCGAAAAGGACATTGGTTCTAGGTAAGAAAAAGCCAGTTACAAAGTTAGATTTTTCTGCTCAAAAAACGAAAGTTGATGAAGATGATGGATGGGGAGATGGGTGGTGATTGCTGTATAAATATCGAAATGTAACAAACTGTAAAATACCTATATATTTCAAATACCGATGAATAAAATTGAAAGCAATGTTTCAGTTTGTGACAAAAACACAACAACAGCAACCTAAAAAATATTGGCAAAACTCCTCATCAGGGGCTCGAACCCTGGACATTTCGGTCGACTTTTTGTGAAAGTTCTTAAAAGCCGAACGCTCTACCGACTGAGCTAACAAGGAATTTACAAAAAATAAACTTTTACAGTAGTATATAGTATGTCTATTTTGAAAGAATAAAGTATTCAGTACACAGTACAAAGACAATAGTTAAGCATACAAATGACTTGTATAAATTGTGTAAAACATCTTCAATACATTTTTCGAAAAAAAAAAAAAACATTTTTTTGACTTTAACCTTTTTAATTGAATTTGAAGACAACTTTCAACTATCAGTTTTGAAAATGGCTCCGATCATTATTATTAAAGATTCAGAGCTGAGTTAAACGATTTAAAGGCCCTTTGCGCCTCAGCATCGTCATACTTTCATTCTACTTTCGGCTTTTATTCCTTATGTGATAACTCTCGCAGTATTTTGATAGGGGGACGTCTTTATCAGGTTTTCGAAGAAATGTTGGGTGCAGTAAATTTGAGCATTTTTTTGTAATTAGCATTATTGAAGAAAAAAGAAAGGAATAATGCAAACAAGGAAACGTACAAGTTCTCAATTACTTTGGGGCCTGAATGATACCTGCTTTTAGTGAGCGTTAGGATTAGCAATCACTGATTTAATTAGCAAGCTACGGTCATTTAATGCCAACTGAACTAATGGTACAAACTTCTATACATCTAAAAATATTTTTGTTGGAGCTTAATAAGCCTGAATGTCTTATCTGTTATGAATATAGTAATAAAAGTTATATTATTCAAGCAAATTAAAATCTCAATTTAACTAAGAAGCTTTTTTTATATGGGATGTTGTAACGCGTAGATCTATAAGCCATAAAGTGGTAAAGGCAATTAAAGAAATGTCCAATTCAATTTACATTCCAAGAGGTGTTGATACTCCTGCTCTTTCAAGAACTGTCAAATACCAGTTCACTCCAGGTATTTTAAAAGCTGGTGATCATATCACCGGGGGTGATATTTTTGGTACTGCTTTTGAAAACTCATTGCTTTCAGATCACAAGATTCTATTACCACCAAGAGCAAGAGGTACCATTGTCTCTATAGCCGAAGCAGGCTCTTACACGGTTGATGAGCCATTGTTAGAAGTTGAATTCGATGGTGTCGTTTCCAAATACTCAATAATGCATACTTGGCCTGTTAGAGTTCCAAGACCAGTTGCTTCTAAATTATCTGCCAACTACCCGCTACTGACAGGTCAGAGAGTTTTGGATGCGTTGTTTCCATGTGTTAAAGGTGGTACTGCATGTATTCCAGGAGCCTTTGGTTGTGGTAAAACAGTTATTTCCCAATCATTATCAAAATATTCAAACTCTGATGTGATTATCTATGTCGAGTGTGGTGAACGAGGAAATGAAATGGCAGAGGTTTTAATGGAGTTCCCAGAGTTATACACGGAAATTAGTGGTAAAAAGGAGCCAATTATGAAGAGAACAACATTAGTTGCAAATACTTCAAACATGCCGGTCGCTGCGAGAGAGGCTTCAATTTACACGGGTATTACATTAGCTGAGTATTTCAGAGATCAAGGTAAGAACGTTTCGATGATTGCTGATTCTTCGTCAAGATGGGCAGAAGCTTTGAGAGAGATTTCCGGTAGATTGGGTGAAATGCCTGCAGATCAAGGTTTCCCTGCGTACTTGGGTGCGAAGTTGGCTTCTTTCTATGAAAGAGCCGGTAAATCGATTGCTTTGGGCTCTCCTGATAGGGAAGGTTCTGTTTTTGGTGGAAGAGAAAACGACATCGCAGATTTACTGCTCACCTAGCCGAAGTACAAACTAGAATAGAAATTACTAGAAGATGACAATATTATAAAATCGGGTTGATTTTGGCCATTTTTTTGATCAACGGACTACCATTTTGAAAAACCCTATGCATTGGAAACAGTGAGGTCAAAATTGGTGCCGTTCTTGGCAGATGTTAGTACAACAATCTACTGCAACAATTTTGTTAAACATTACCCTCGAGTCAATCTATAAATTTACTGAACAACTATTATACATTTCCCATATTTTTCACTATTTCAGTGACAATTATAATAACCTAGTGTGAACGAGGCCACTTTCAAAATTCGGCAGCAAAAGGCCAATTGAGCAAGATTTGTCGGCATACGGTAAGCTCTATTGCATTCACATAAGCCAGCATTTTTTTTGTAATCGATCTAGGTCTTTGGTAATAGTCAATGCTGTACCACCAATTAGCTACGAACTTTTCTTAAAGTAGGCCAGAACGATCAAACAGGCTCACGACCCTCAATTTCTTGCGGATTACTTTCCTTCAGCTCATTGACAATGATGCCAACATCATCAAGTGCACAACGCACCAACCTTTCAGTTGTTGGGACGCCATTCTTGAAATCCTCTTTATTGTACACCATCATGGAGTTTGCTGCTAGACTCACTGCACGCACAACCTGGATCCAATTTGCCGTAACGTCTGCCACAGCGCCCGTGCCCGTTTGCATCAGCACTATCTGTTCGTTCAACGCCTGTAATAATATTGTCATTCTGGAGGTTAGTGATTCGACTTCCTGTAGTCGCTTAAGTTCGAGAAGTTTCGACTGAAGCATCAACTCAGCCTCCGGCTCTGTGATTGTAGAAAATCGCCGTTCAGACATTTTGCTGAGGCCTTGACTGAATGGGTTTGCACGCATGAGGGACGCATATGAATCATGTTGAAGAGAGGAAACGAAAATTGCGACGCGCCAAAGCTGTTTTCAGAGTTGTAAACAAATTCTCTACAGGAAACAACAACACAACAACAAGATTTGTTGTCAAGATTTTCTCAGGAAAATTGACACCAAGTTTTCACTGGAGTGTCTCTGTCATTGCTAGAACAGAATCAAATCAAGAATATATAGTAGTCTTTTAATATCCATTCATACATAATTTTTCAGAATGGTCAAGGCTGCAATGACCCCCATTATTTCAAGGAAATCCATGACTCCGCTAGAAAGTCAGTCGGCCAATTTCGCCATATATAATGACATCCAGGTTGAGGAAATCAAACGTAATTATAGCATACAGAATAAGCACTTGGCGACGAAAAACGAGGAATTGCAGATTAGGGTTACTAATTTGGAGAAGCAAGTTTTCCACTATCAGAAGCAAGTTCTGAGTCTAAAGAATGAAAAAATCCAGCTAACTGAGAAACTCAAGCTCGATTCCAAGCGTTTCAATAATGTCATTGTCAATTGTTTCGAGACGCTGATGAATGAATACAGAACGTTTATGAACGATATTGATATTGATATCAATGCTGGAAATGAAATAATACCATTGCATCTCACCGAAAGGGTCCCCGAGAAGTCACAGTTATTCAAAACAGACAATGTAGATTTTGAAAACTATTGGAAGAACATTGACAACGACGTCCAAAGGCGCAGACGCAAGAGTTTATTATTTCCGGACGCAATTGCCAATGAAAGTAAAGACGAAGAACATGAACTAATTGGCGCAGATGATGGAGGAGAGGAAGGAGAAGAAGAACAGTTGGAAACTTTGGTGGAAAAGGCCGAGGAAGAAGAACAACTGGAACCAGAATACGAGGATACAGCGTCGGCCCTAGTGCCTAAGAAGAGAGAGTCCATTGTTATGGACAAGATTAATGATGACCAAATGTTGTCTATACCATATTTAGGTGTTCTGAATGAGTGTGAAGCGTTGAAAGAGAGGGAGGAGGCGCAGAAGCAGCAGGAAGAGGTTGTCAATTTTGATTTTGACGTCGGCCATGAGAACGATTTTATGAGCATTGAGGAATCACCAGTGAAAAGGCCAGAGGTGATTGAGGTTAAGGGTGCCGAAGAGGATATTGTCAAGCGAGACATATTCGATCAGGTTGAAACCAAGAAACAAAAGAGAAGAAGCGGGAAAATACCCAGGGAACTCAAAAACTTGGATATGGAGAAAACGAAGAAGATGCTAGGCATTGACGACGACATAGAGGATGATGTAGAGGAATCGACGAGCGAGAGAAGAAAAAGCAGGAGGAGATCGCTTGTTGTCAACTACCAACTTCCATCGTTGAAACAGAAGATGAGGAGGTCGTCGGGAAGGTTCACCAATACCGTCTATATCGATGTGGATAAGGAGAATAGAGTGAGTAAACCGAAAGGTGGGTTGAATAGAAACGTGCTGAGGAACATCACCAATACAAGTGAGAATAGTCGAAGGAAGGATGGTTTTTTAGGAAAGGGAAAGGGCGATAAATCTATCTTTGATTTGGAAAATATGGATTTTCTTGGGAACTTTGAAGGCAGTAACGTGGGAGTACGCAACAGGAATGAAGCATATGACTTATTCTTATAGAAAAATGGAAAGTCGTCGATATTTATATGTTATAATACTAGCAAGAGAAAAGTTTCTAAAGAAAAAAGAAAAAGGCAGATGTATAAATATTAGCTGTAAGTAGATGGAGAGATTCCGCTATACGGCCATTTTCATTTTGATTGGACCGTACGGATTGTAGTCGGTAACTTCGAAATCGTCGTATTCAAAGTCATCAATATCTGAGACAGCCCTTTTGATGACCAGTTTGGGGAAGGGTCTTGGCTCTCTTTTCAGTTGCTCCTTCAAAGCGTCGACGTGATTGGAGTAAATGTGAGAATCGCCCATCACATGAATGAAGTCCCCTGGAACCATGTCCACCACCATTGCAATCATATGAGTCAACAGGGAGTAGGATGCGATATTGAAAGGTACGCCTAAACCCATATCGCAAGATCTCTGATACATTTGACAGCTCAAACGCGGTTTTGAATCCTTCGGGAAACTGACGTAGAACTGACAGAAAACGTGGCAGGGTGGTAGAGCCATCTGCTTGAAAGCTGGTGGGTTCCACGCCGACAAGATGATCCTTCTATCGTAGGGGTTTGTCTTCAAAGTGTGTATTACGTGTGCCAATTGGTCATAACCTTTACCAGTATAGTCGGAGTTGCAATTGATGTAATCGGCACCAAAATGTCTCCACTGGAAACCGTACACGGGGCCCAAATCGCCCTCCTTCCTGTCTGTGAGCCCTAGAGAGTCTAGATATTCTCTTGAGCCATTACCTTCCCAAATCTTGACGCCTTTTGCAGAAAGAAGTTTAGCGTCCGTTGAGCCGTGTATGAACCACAGCAGCTCATGAAGAATGCCCTTCATAAAAACTTTTTTCGTTGTTAGAAGCGGGATGGTGCCATTGGATAGATCGAACCTAAGTTGCGGAGGAGCAAACAGAGAATAGGTGCCAGTGCCCGTTCTATCTGGTCTGTACTCACCGGTGTCGAGGATTTTCTGTATAAGGTCCAAATAGGCGTGTTCTTCAGGGTTTGCAGATGCTGTCATGGATAGGCGGGAAACGGAATACGTCTGAATGTATGCCTGGAGAGGAAGAGTTTAATAGCCGAAACACAAACATGCCTACAAACATGCTACGCGTCTGGGAGGCAAAATCGGGCGCCGGACGCGTCGCCGGTGCACGGGCGTCTTACGCTCTGCTTTTGCCTCTCTGCGATTGGCCGGGCTGAGCCCGCTGTGGTGTGGTGTGGTGTGCCGTGCCGCCTGTGCCTGTGACGGGACCCCAAGCAGATGGGCGTGTTGGAGTTCTTTCCAGCAAGTCCATACCTGGGCAGCAGTCTCTTGCGGGGGGCAAAGAAGAGACAGCAACAGAAGCAACAGAAGCAGCAGCAGCATCAGCAAGAGAAACAGGGCAACCGCCACAACGCCCGCCCTGTCGCGCCCTCCCCGCCGCCGCTGCTCTCCCGCCGCCGCCGCTGCTCTCCCGCCGCCGCCGCTGGCTCTGCTTCCTCTTCTGCACGCTCAACTGGACTGACTTGTTCCTTGTTGGTAGCTCCTGGTCGGCCTGTTCTCCCTCATCTCTGGCTTGCCACACACCCCAGTACACAATGTTCTCCCAATTTGGTTCTGCTTTCAAGCACGGTGCTGTATGTATATCATTCCGTTTCCCATTCAAAGCCAGAATCCCGAGTACTTCTCCCAAGGTCCGTCCGATTATTCCTCAATCTCTCATTGCTCTCAGGTCCTCAGTCAGTCATTAGCCTTTACGACACATCGCCAGAAACACTCTACCTTATCTACATTTAATACGCTGAAATCAATCATCTTACATTGCTATCTTTTTACCATGATATTCCTCTTTATTCTTTTTTTCTTTTTTTTATTTTTTATTTTTTATTTTTTCGAAATCGTTTTCTCCACTTTTCCTCCTCCAAGTCCTCCCTTTTCACTCAGCATCATTAGATCGACACACTATCATCAATGACAAAGACCTCCAAATCAAAAGACACATCTGTTTCCCCCAGCACCCCTCAAAAGTCCGTCTTTTCAAGATCCACCAATTTGCTTGTTCCAATATACAATTATTCACCGCGATTTTTTTTGAAGTCTTCTCATTGGTCAATTCGAGAATTCTTCCCACCTCACCATTTATCCATCCATATACACTGTTCTTTTAACCTCTGGCTTACTGTCTCACTGACTGATTGAACAACCGCAACCATTCTACACTATACTCTTTTAGAATCCTCGGCAGTTACTCTATCCATGGCCCTCCATTCTTGCTTCTATTTCTTATCATATCCAAGTTCTTAATACTAACATTTTCATCGCACTGCAATCACTCCTGCCCTTTTTCTTAATACAGAGATCATTTTCTACCGCTGCAAAGACTGAAGTTTCTTCTAATACCAAGAAAGTTGTCAATGCTGCCGTTGCCGCAACTGGTTTGACAGCTGCTTATGTTTTATACCAAGATTCCCAAACAGCTCAAGCAATGACTGCTTCTGAACACGGTCTTCACCCACCTGAGTATGACTGGCCTCACAACGGTATGTTCGACACTTTCGACCATGCCTCAATTAGAAGAGGTTTCCAAGTTTATAGAGAAGTCTGTGCCGCATGTCATTCATTAGATAGAATTGCTTGGAGAACTTTAGTTGGTGTATCACACACCAACCCTGAAGTAAAGGCTATGGCTGAAGAATTCGAATACGACGATGAACCTGATGACGAAGGTAATCCAAAGAAGAGACCTGGTAAGTTGGCTGATCATATTCCAGGTCCATATGCAAATGAACAAGCTGCAAGAGCTGCAAACCAAGGTGCTTTACCTCCTGATCTTTCATTAATCGTCAAGGCTAGACACGGTGCCTGTGATTACATTTTCTCATTATTAACCGGTTATCCAGATGAACCACCTGCAGGTGTCACATTGCCAGTCGGTGCAAACTACAACCCTTACTTCCCAGGTGGTTCAATTGCCATGGGTAGAGTTTTGTTTGATGACTTGGTTGAATACGAAGATGGTACTCCAGCAACAACCTCCCAAATGGCAAAGGATGTTACCACTTTCTTAAACTGGGCTGCTGAACCAGAACACGATGAAAGAAAGAGATTGGGTGCAAAGGCCTTGGTTGTTGTGACTGCATTGTACTTCATCTCTGTCTTCGTCAAGAAATTCAAGTGGACTCCAATCAAACACAGAAAGATTGTCTTCCACCCACCAAAGAAATAAGTACGCTGAAATTGACCATGTTTTGTTTTAATAATTCATAATAACTCCTAAAGTATACTATAAGTATCAAAACCTATTTATTAAATTAAATTATTATATAATTCTTACAATTTCAAAAGAACAAAAGAAACACTAAAAATAAAAAATGAAAAAAAAAATGATGTTTGTTTATTAATTAATTATGTTATTAATGGTAAAATAAAAAGGAATAGACGCATTTTTTTTTTCTCTTTTATTGTTTATGAAAACTTTATTTATTTATTCATTTCTCCCCCCTTTTTATACTACATTTCTATATGAACATAACCTATTTATCTTTATCTCTAGCACTACAAAAATCAATTATGTAATTAATACTCCACTTTTGGCGAGCACACAACCTTCTGTAATCTTCGATAATAATTCCAGATAATAATAATCTCAAATAATAAAAACTGTAAATTCAACTGAATCTAAATAAAAAAATAAAATGCTAGATGTCTATCTATAATTGTCTATATATAAAAACTTCAAAGCGAACGTAAAAAAATCAACTAGACGCAAGCTCAGTGAAATATTGTCTTAGAATCAATGACAACATCTCAGGCAACTCTTTGATGTGATGCACGACAACGTAAAATTCAAATGGGAAAGTGTCCAAGTACTTACTGACCTGTAACTTCATCTTACCGCTCTCGTCGCCAACATAGCTGGCTTGACTCATATCCATGATCGACTCCTCACTGTTCAATCCATCGATAATGACGAAAACAATCATGACCTTTTCTTCCCTTGCCTTTCTCACCAATCTCTGGATCGTTTCATGGTCTTCACAAACACCATCCGACAGGATAATCTCCAATTGCCATAGATCAGAATCTCCAAAAGATCTGGCTTCGTTGAAAACTTTCAATGATTTCGAAACCAATTTCCGAATGTCGGTCCTCGTATCATCAAACTTGAATTGTTGAAACACACTCACACCCGAATTACCCCCAAACTGCTTCTCAAACGGATGAACAACCTCGGAATTTGTACCAAATTTCATAATCGATAACTGTCCAGATTCAAGTTGTGATAACGCCTTCGAAACTAACGCAACACTCTCGAATGCAATGTCAACGGCATGCGATTCCGCCATCGACTTAGAATCGTCAAGTGAAATCATGATTTGATATTGTCTCTTACTTGGCTTGGTTCTTCTCATCCAGATCTTATCCTTTCTGAACTGCGATGCAATATATGGAATAATTCTTTTCATATTCAATCGTTTACCAGTCTTGTAGTCACCCTTTAGTTTCGTTGATAATGTTGGCTCTAAAATTAACCTCAACTGTTCACATAATGATGATGTTAGATCCCGAGTTGCTTCATCTGCCTTCCTCCATAATCCTTCCGCTTTCTCGTATGGGATCAACTGTTTCTCCGATTCCACACCCTGTCCTGTACCGTCTTCTTCGTCTGAAACCTCTTCTTCATCTTCGAAACTATCGATATCCATTTTCATATCTAAATCAGTTGGAATATCGTAATCTCTATTTCTTTCACTCATGAATCCAGAACGTTTCTCTCCGGCAAAATCATCTTCATTGGCATCTCCCTTATTCATATCTACATCTTCAGAATCTTTCTCATCTTCTATAACTTCTTTCTTAGAATCGTCATCATCCTCGTTTTCATTGGATTCATCCTTTTCTCCGTCCTGAAGTATGTCATCGTCAACAGCCATTTCATCATCGATAGACTGAAGCTGGTCCTTGTTAGCGGCACCTAAAGCTTGTGTATCGTTTTCGGCATTATCACCTTCTAGATGCTGGAATTCATCGGGACGTTCGCCGGCCTTTTGATCAACCATATCATCGTCCGTTGCCTCTTTGATGTCCTGCCTTCTTCTGTGAAATTCTTTCAATGAATCACCTAATTGTTTCATTGATTCAGCCGCCTGGTTTCTTGAAGATTCGTTTTGTTCAGATTCTTCATTCTTCTCTTCTTCTTTGTTGTCCTCGTTTTGGAAGTCGGCACCTCCGTTACTTGCACCAACATTATCATTTTCCTCATTTGCATCAGCATCAGCACCTTCAGATTTAGTACCAGATTGTTGCTTAACAGCGGAATCTTCTTCAACATCATTAGCACCAGATTCAGTACCTTCCAAACCTTCAATTTCTTCTTGTTTAACATCCTCATCGTTTTTACCTTCTTCCTCATCATCCTTGGTTTCGTCATCTCCACCTTCTTTCAATTCCTCATCTAATTCTTCTGTGCCTGCATCTTCGTTGATTTCATCGTTATTCGCTTCCATACCATCTTCCTCATCTTCCTCATTCTCTTCTTCACCACTCTCATTATCAGCAGCAGCACCTTCAACCTCTTGATTATCTTCATCACCTTCAGGCTCTTCATTATCCATTTCAACATCTGCATTTTCATCTTGTTGTTTATTCTCTTCATCTTCATCGTCTTTCATGTCCGCATCATTTTCATCAAGATTGTCCTCAAACTTATCATTAGTTTCCTCTTCACCGTCAGAATTTTCATCACCGTCAGAATCCAAGTTCATGTCTTCAGGCAATTCCAGTGCATCAGCCTCCGGGGCTGCGTCATCTAACTGTTCATTTTCCTCATTTCTAACTTCATCCTCTTGTTCTCCAACGTCTTCCTCCTCTTCTGCATTTTCATCATTTTCCTTATCTTCTTCACCTCCATCTTCGTTATTTGGTTTCTCTTCATCTTCTTTATTAATATTTTCCTCATTTTCTTTTTGTTTATCTTCAGGCTCATCTTCCATTGCCTCCATATCATTGTTAGAGTCAGCATTATCTGGCATCTGCTCGGACTCCTTTTCTTTAGAGTTAGAGGACGCTTCTTCATCCCACATCTTATCGTCAACGGCATTTGGATCCATATCATCTAGGTCGTCAATTTCTTCATCCAACTCTTCTTCGTCTTCATTTTCTTCCTTATCAGATTCATCTTCTTTTTCTTGATCGGATGCATTTTCTAAATCACCGGCCATATCACCCTCAATATCAACAGCATCGTCATTTTCGTCCTCTTCCTTGTCATCTCTATCTTTTTCTTCATTAGGCTGCTGAGCTTGTTCACTCAAATCTTCATCATCTTCAACATCATTGGAGTTGTTTTGTGCACCTTCACCGTCTCCTAGACCCGTACCTTCTTTGAGATTATTATCTTCCTTTTGATCACTTGGAGGTTCTGGTTGACAGAAACCTTTGGAGCAAATGTTGTATAAGATTGTGGACAACTCAAATGCACCTTTAGAAACATCAATGTAGTTAGTCTCTAGTTTGGTTTTGACAACTTGAACGAGATTAAAGTAATGTTGAATGATTGGCAATGTATGCTCGATCAGCGCAGATGCTAATAAACTGTCATTTTCAGAGAACTCAATAGACTGTAAAATTTCAATACAGCCATTTAACCTTTTCAACATTGAAACGGGATAAAGTGAATCCATAAATTTGTTCAATCTCTTTTGTGAGTCTGTTAACCAGTTAGAGTCATCAGTATCGTCCTCGTCTTCATATTCACGCCGTTTTTCCTTCACTTCAAAGTTCAACTTATGAAGTTTTTGAACCGAAACTAAAATTGAATTGAATAGTTGACGCAAAGATTTTTCCAAATCTTCCACTGTAGCATTTTCGTTTTTGATATCCGAAACAAAGTTAAAATTGAATTTTTGAATTGAAATCCACTCAAGAACAAAGTCAGCAACATATGCGACTTCAGAATTTTCACTCCTCCATGAGCTTAGTTGATGAAGTAAATTGTTGTAAAAAATCCTGATTTCATTCAACTGTTGCAAGTCAGAAGAGCCTAAAATTTGATATGATTTAATACCAAACTTGTTAACAGTACTTTTCGCATTAACAAAAACAGAAGAACTGTAATTTTTGGAGGTGAATGCAGAAGCATTTTGTAGTGATTCAATAGCATAATCTAAAATGACAGGCAAGCGGCTAGTGAATTTGCTGACACTGTTTCTAACATTTTGAAGAACGAGCAGTTGAGAAGACGGAATTAGTTTGTCTGGACTGGATGTAGTGAAAGTTTCCAAATTTAGCAAGATGTTTTGCAGAGCGGAACTAAATTGACTGAATCTGACGAGGACGGCTCTATTACCAACTAAGTTGTATAACAAATGTTCAGACGCCGCCAAGCACTTTTGAGAGTCAGCGGGTGGAATATCAGCGTGAACTTCGGAAACTGCAACTCTCAATCTTGGAAGTAAATCTAAAATTCTAAAGTAAAAGGCATCACTACCAGTAAAAGATGTATTTTCCAACGATGTAGATGTGGCTAAAACAGCAGTAACTGATGGCAACGCTCTTTGAATCTCAATAGTCATATGTAATTTCAAGCCCATGTGCTTCAAATCTTTTATAGTATTACTTAACAATTTGTGCTTTTCATTTTTCAATGATGCAATCAGTTTTTTGTTTTCCTCTTTAAACTCACTAGGAGTTTCCTTTCTGAGTTTTTCCGAACTTTCAAATATATCATTAGCAAATTCATGTAAACTTCTGAACTTGACGTTGCTGATATCTTTAATATAAACATCCATATTCTTTTCAACTTGAATAATATTCTTTAATCTTGAAACTCTTTCATTCCAGGTGTTAACCTTTGAACATAACGATTCAACAATGGAAATGTCACTCGGTAATCTGACTAATTTCTTTTCAACTTCAGGTTTTGCAACTTGGGTTTTAATTGAAGTTGATAATCCACTTTCAATTAACGACTTTACAGGCTGCATTAAACAATCACGGTATTTTCTGATAATATTGTATAACTTGTGATGAGAACGACGAGAACTTTGTTTTAAAGCATCAATATTGACATCCTTCCAACTTGCTAATAAAATAATTTCATTCACCTTCTTTTCTAAATCTTTCCTGGTATAGCTAATAGAGTCGCTGACCTGAGTAATGAATTGTTTATAGAAGCTAACAATATTTAATAGTGAGTTGTAAATTGGAGAGCTTGGAACTATTTTTTTTACATGACATGCAAATGCAGTTAAGAGGTCAAGTCTATATGTAAACTCACCAAACGTTGCTTGAGAAACAAAAATATTAATGGCAGAAAGAATCTTGATTTCAATTTCTTCATCAAAAACTTCGTCATTCATAGCAGGTACAATTATAGTTTCAAATAAGTAGAACCACCATTTTCCAATCTTTTTTTCGATGTCACTTTCTTCATGAACGAAAACTTGTTTCCATGAAGCTAATTCTAATTGTCTCCATGAAACAATCAAACCAGACACGGTTTTATAGTGCGCATTCAGCGAAACGCCCGAATGTGCATACTTTTCCCATTCCGCAATAAACGTGAAAATTTGTTCAACTTTAGCAAGCAACCGGAAAATTGGCGTAGAAGAAGGATAACTCAAAAATTCGGCACAAATTCTGAATAGCTCAGACAATGTAGCATGTTCTGGCCATTTCTTTAAGAGTTCGAAAACTGAGATTTGAACATTTCTGATCACCTTACCAGCAGCTCTAGTTTGTGAAAAATCATATCCACGGTAGAAGTCAATATCTGCTGATGATTTTACATCTGTAAATCTTTTGTAAGAATCTTTGAGTAGAGACAAAATGAAAACCAAACTTGATCCTGTATTTTTATGCAAACCAGAAGTTTCGTTAATTTTTTTGAGAGAGTGAAAGGCAACAATAGATTCGTTGGAAATATCTTCAAATGAAGCGGCGATTTCTCCCTTAAAATTAGTAACATAAGCTTTCGCAATCTTGTAATAAACCTCACTCAAATCTTCTGCAGGTGAACAAGCATTGGAAACACTGAGATCCATAATTTCATCAGAATCTGGGAATAGCTTTCTAAAATCAGCTTCAGCATCCATGGTAGGATCAGCAAACTTAAAGACGCCACTTTCAGTTGATTCTTTTTCTTGTTCTTTCAACATTCTCAAAGACCACCTGTAGTATAATGCCATTAAAACTTTATTAAATGTTTCACCTTCAACGACTACGTCAGGAGAACTCGAATAAACATTTGATAATAATAAGAAGTAAGAATAAACGTTTTCAACATTGTAATCATAAACTGATGATTTTTTACAAAGCTTTTGAACAGACTCAAAAATAGGATCCATTTGAGATGGCGAGTAAATAAATGATGCGTTTGTAGCCCATAACGAAGAAGGCGATTTAATTGTAGCGTCTTGTGAACCTTCATGTAATAAATGTAAACCAAGCTTTAAAGAATGAACAAAACCAATAAGAATGTCGTTCAAATCTGAAAATTTGAGATGATTTGTCTTTAATCTCAAAGCAAAATAGGATGCGTTTTTGATAAAATTTTCTATTTGTGAATCTGCCTTTTCAGTAACTTCAATGGCTGTAGATAATAAAAATTCAATATGTTTCTTATCAACATAAGATGTGAAGAATAAATGCCATTCATCAAACAACTTTTCTGCTGATTCTGAATCACGATAAACTCTTGGAACCTCATTGATATGATTTGTTTCAACTTCTGGTAGATATTTATCGGCTAAAATTTTATCATCTCCAAAATAGTTCCCTCTTGCAAAAATAAATGATTCGTTGATATCACCAACCAGTTTTTGTAAAGAAACAAAGTCGTTATAGAGGATGTGATCAACTGCTGCAGGATCATACGCAGAATCTGGCATATAAAGCATAATAAAACCACAGGCAGCCAATATGTAACACTCACCCAAACGTTGTTTAGTATGTTTTTTCTTTAATGCCAACAATGAAGGAGTAAAATAAAGTTTGAAGATATCAGCATATGCATAAAAATCCGAATCCGAAAAAAGTTTAATATAGTGAAGTAGAGATTCAGCGGAACATGCATCAAAATCCGTGCGAGCTTGCTTTTGAGCATCCTCTGAGCTTAACAAATCAACATGAATTTCGTGAATATAAGATAACCATTGTTGAAGAATTGAAGCAAAATGCCCAGCATGGTTAGCTAGAACATCCGGTGAATGCGCAACTAACTGTGAAATAAAAAACTTCATATCAAACAATGTTTCTTCGATATCACTACCTTGAGTGTTTTGCACTTGTAAAACAAGATCCATGGTAGATTTGAAAAATTTATCATCAAATAGCGGTAATTTTAGAGAGCCATCGGGCTTCCATAGTGATTTCAAAATCTTAGGATAAGGTTTGAACAATTCTGTTTTTTTATAATCCACTAGATCTATTGTCGCTTTATTTGATAATAATGTCAACGTCAAAGTTTCTGAATTTAGCACGACTTCTGATTTATCAAAAGTTTTTTGGGATTCAATAAATCCAGCTAAATCAACAAAATTAGATAAAAATGGGTGTCTCCGTTTAACTAAAAAGTCCTTTGAAATATTGGCAAGATCATCAATTTTATTCTTAATGATATCAAGCATATTGGCAAAATCATTATTTTGAGTTTTTTCTAAACATGAAGCAAACAAATCAATAAACATTTTTCTGAATTCATTAACATTATAAATGTTTTCTGGAAACTGCTCAAATGCAACTTCATCAAATCTACTTGCCAACTGCATCAAAGATTCATAATTTTGCCATGAAACTGCAGTTTGAGGATAAATATCCCGACAAGCATTCCATATAAGTGTCATTGAAGAACCTCTAGACAACTTAAGTTCATTTGTAAAATGTGTTATTAATCCCTTTAATTCACCAACAAGCTCTTCATCAAATTTGGTAGACTTTTGCTCGTACCATTCTAACAATTGATCATGATAGACACGAATTGCAGTATTATTCAAAGTGATCGACGCAGAAACAAACTTGTTCCACAGAACAAGTAGTTGAAACAAAGACTCGAAACACTCATCAGAATTTAGAAAATTATTTTGTATCAAAACCGAGGCCTGCTTTTTAATAAATACCAGAACATCAACAACCCATTTATAAACATCAAGTTTAGGAATTTTTTTAATTTCTCTTCCAAAAGAAAGAGCGGCAAGTTGTTCTAATGGATTTAAAACTGATGCATTAGATGTTCTTGCCTTGTTATGTAGATCATTCATGTAAGCAAAAGAGTCTGACAGTAAAGCCAAAACAACAAACAAGTAAGGAGTCTCAGTTGATTCGGCAAAAGTAGCGTACTTTTTGATAAGCGGTAAAATGAAACTATTCGTTAAAACAGAAACTGGTTGGTCTTTGTAACCTTTCATTCTTGAATTTGGTAGTACCGGCGACAATGAACCCGCCTCACTATATAATTTGAGAATGGAATCACAAACACCTGACTCCTTTAAGACCTCAATTTTGTTGTTGACATTTAAGAAGAAAGCAGAGTTCAAAAACTCTGAGGAATTTGATGCTGCGTTGGAAATTTCAATAATCCAGTCAACTAATGAAACTGGAATGAATTGCAAAAACGCTGATGACGCAAACAAGTTGTCAGACGATTGAGCCAAATTATAGTAATCAATGAAGAGTGATGCATTGTATAATGCACTATCGTTAACAGGAGAAAAAAAAGTCAGCGGTTTTCCTTTTGGCTCAATCTTCAATGAACTCATTTTGATATTTAAAGCATCCTCCTTTGAAGCTGATTTTTGTGGAAGATCTAAAAGGTATCTATCAATAGTAGATGCCCTGTCAATGAGCGGATCAACAAAAATTTCAACAGATCTATTTCTCATTGCTCTCGAAAGTTCACCATACTTAGGATCTGAGGTTAAAAATAATCTAAAGTTTGGATGAGTTTTAATAACACGAGGAGAGCCATCATCATTAGTGCATTCATTTATGATCAATGATCCGTTGGTTTCTAATAATGAATTCAACCTATCCAAGACTGATGGACTACACAAATTTGCGTTGTCCAGAATCAACCAATAACCTTTCTCAACAGCTTCAACAAGAAGACCATCAAACCATTCAAAGTTAACGTTAATTTCTCCAGAAGAAATTGAATCAATTAAGTTTTTTAAACTTATAATTAATGAGTTAATTTCAGTGTTATGAATGATTTCGTTTAACGATATCAATTCATTCAAAATTTGCTTTGAGTTTTTGGTCGATAAATTTGCATCATTTAAAAGCTTGATTAACTTTGTAGCATACTGTAAAATGATACTACTTTCAGGTGTCGATAGTTGGGAATTCACAGCCGCAAGCTTTAGCAAAAATTCCAAAATATTAGAAGCATACTTGGAAAACGTTCTTGAATAATCAGCCTGTTCATAACCACCTAAAATATCCATACTATCAATGTCACTGTTCATCGAGAATTCATAAACTTTAAAACCAATAACATCCGCAGCAAACTTAACCAAATCGGATTTGCCCGATCCAGAACCACCAACTAAAATCAAAGGATATGCTTGTTGAATACAACGGAAAATAGTTTCTAAGATTGAGACATTGCATTGGAGACCGCAAATCTTAGAATCTGACTGATACTGAATCAAATCATTTCTGTTCAAAAGGGTATTCTGACATTGAATATAATTGTTTTGAAGATTAAAGTATGGATCCTTTGTTTCGATATCGCCAAAAATTGACTCAAATAAGCGGTCTGCATGTTCTCTATCACTATCGGTTCTGAATCTTTGCTTAACGACTAAGTCAAAAAAATCAGAAGGTGATAGTTTGTTGGTTAGCCCTGGAGATTCAACAAGTGACAACCAACGTAATGTGTCTCTCAAATTGAATTCCCATGGTGCACCTGATGATCCCCACTCCCTTTTAATAACAACTTGTTCTTCAAGTTTGGACATAAATGAAATCATTCTATCACAAAGATCTTCATCCAATGAAGGGTAAAGATGATGTGCAATAAGTTTCAAATCATTTTCATTAAGCATATCAACATAAACAACACTAAATCTGTTAATAAAAGATTTTGGTAAACCTTTTCTACCGCCTCCTTGCAGTTGAGGGTTTTGTGCAGCAAATACCTTAAAATTAGGATGACTGATAAATGATTTATCTAATTCTGGAATGTAAACCTCACCTCTGTGATCTAAACAAGCATTCAATCCTTCTAGGACTGATTGCGCTGCTAGATTCATTTCGTCAAGTAAAACCCATTCACCTCTTTGCATTGCTCTTAGATAAGGGGCATCTCTCCAGACAAATTCTCCGGCCTTACCACCTTCAACAGGAGAATCGGAACCGAATAAATCAATCAAGTCTGTCTGTTCCGATAAATTGATACGGGTAAGATTATTTCCTGTGGCCTGTGCTAATGCAGTAACCAAGGAAGTTTTACCAACACCAGGACTACCTTCTAGTAAAATTGGTTTATGAACCTGAAGTGCTCGGATAACTCTCATTGCATTTGATGCAGTGGTAGGGGCTTCAAGATTAAAAGAAGCAACATGTGGTGCTTCTATACTTCTATCTAGTTTGAAAGGTCCACACTGTAAATAAGGACCAATGATTTCAACCACGGATTTGGCAGAGTAAATTGGAATTAGATCATGCTTGGCGCATTCTGATAGCTTCCTAACATACTCGGTTTTCACCTTTCTCAGGTTTTCTTCATTTTCTGCAAGATATGCGGTATTATGAGTACCCAAAGCATCAATAAAAACCATACATGCACCATGCAACAGACAAACCATATCAGAAACATTTTCCTGAGAGGCAGTATTGATAAAAATAATCCACGCTAAAATATCTCTTAGGGAAATAACACCAGATGAAACATCACCACCACCCATTTTTTTGCCATACCATTTGGAAAAGTTAACAATTGGTTCAGTTAAATGCTTAACCCCTTCAGCTAATTTTGCACGAACGATTTGTCTGACATCTTCGAAATCTTCCATTGATGGGACCCATATTTCAGTAAAACGATTTCTCAAAGCTGGAGATAATTCCTTTTTACCATAATCACCACCTGGATTCATGGTAGCTAAAAATTGAAAACCGTCTTGTGCAGTGATAAAAACATCATCTGAACCTTTTTCAGCCAATAGTAAAGACCTCTCAGGCTCCAAAACAGAATTAAGTCTTTCTAAGACAGAATCATCAGCAAGAGAAATTTCATCAAGCAAAAAATAACTACCGGTCTTTAAAGAATTTACCAGAGGACCATCACTCCATTCAAACAATGCATCACACTCTGTTTTTGCCTTATTCAGAAGATCTAATTCCCCAGTTGAAATTTCCTTCTTTGATTTGTAGTCATCCCAAAATGAAGCAGCATCCGCATATGATATGTTTTCAGGAACAGTAACATTATGTTTAGCTAAAACGGTCTTTAGGGTGTCGATGAATTTAACCTGCAACTCAGATCTATTACGAATAGGTCTCTGAGCTCCTAATAAATCACCAGTTTCAGTATTTTGATGAGCGTTAACAATAATAAGCTCTTTATTGAAAAATTTAGCAATCATCTGACAGACGGTGGTTTTACCACAACCAGTCTCACCAACCAATAATAATGGTTCATTATTTTGCATCGACGTCACAACCAAAACAGCTAATCTTCTCATTGCCTTTGTCCAAATAACAGGACCTTGCATATGCAAAAGTTCCTTGATTTCTAGACTTTGATAGTATTGATCCATATCAAGTTTTACTCTCATGACCTTTTCTAATGCTTTTTTAACAACAACTTTTTCTTCTGTTCTTCTAACTCTCTCGGCTAATAACATATAGCCATTAGCTGCTAACTGTTCGTAACCAACAGCTTCACGTTGCGCCCACCTGAAAAGGTCTCTTAGTGTAGCAAATGAATTTTTCTGCTCAAATAATCTAGCAGATTGACGTTTGATTCCTAATTCTTTGTAAACTTCAACAATTTTTTTCGCATACGAAGGAGCGATTTTGCATCTTTCTCTAAGAATAATCTCTAGTTCGTCCTGGGGAATGTCATCAAAATGTAATTCTAAAAATCTATTCCTGAACGCTTTAGATAAAACTTTTCTACCACCGTATAGACCTGGAGGATTTTGTGTTGCAAAAAGCATGAAATTAGGATGTGGCCTAACGATTTCTTGAGTCTCAGGAATGAGTAACTCTCTATTGTCATCCAACAAACGATTTAAAGCTTCCAAAACATCGGTTGGGGCAAGATTCAATTCGTCCAAAACAATCCAATAACCTTTTCTAAGTGCTTCAACTAATATTCCTTCTTTAAAAATTAGCTTACCACTATCATCGGAAACGTAGGTACCCAAATATTCTTGTAAATCTGTATGCTCATGGTTATTAATACGAACAAATTTATGGCCTGTAATTTTTGCTAGATAGTTAATCATAGAAGTTTTACCTGCGGAAGTCGGACCTTGGATTAAAACAGGAAATCTACCACCACTAGTTGCCCGAACTAAGTTCATCATATTTTTCTCAACGAATGGTGTGATAATATAATGTGCTTGTGGTTCTGGTTCTTCTGCACCTTTTTGCATCCAATAATGTTTAAATTGAATAAATTTAGCGTCATTCGTCGAAGGATCTGCTGGAATTTGAGACAAAATTGATTTAATGTTCTTTAATCTTCCAATAGTGAATTGTTGAATTAAGGGCAACAATAGCTGTTCAGATTTGAGATCTAATAGAGTTAAGAGGGACATACAGAAACCTTCGTATAAGGATCTTCTTAGTCCATAAATCGAGGTGATTTTCCGAGCATATAATAGCGTTCTAGTCAGTGTACGAATACTGAAATGAGGCTTTTGATTTGCACCGTCAACTATCTGATTATTATTTGATAACTTCTTCGCTTGTAAATATAATTCAGCAACATCATTTCCGATCCATTCGTCTGATAACGCATATTTACCAATATATTTATCAATAATTTTCAATAGGTCTTCGATATCTTGATCTGGTGACGAAACATAAATTTCTGTGAACCTTGATCTTATGCTTTGCGGTAAATCTTTTTTGCCGACATCGGTTGCAGGATTCATACAGCCAAAAATACGGAAATCTGGATGTGCTTTTATGCTTTCAACATCACCCTTTTCTGATAAAAGAACACTTCTTTGGTCCACATATTCAGCTAATAAATCTGAAATGCTGTCGAGTGTTTCAGGAGCAGCCAAATTCATTTCATCAAGCAACAACCAATCACCCCTCTTGACGGCATTAACTAGTGAACCCTCAACAAACTTAAAGATAAATGAATTTTTAATATCAATTACCTGTTTTTCAAAATTGTTAAATCTTGTTTTTATTGCTTTCCATTCTTTCATTAACTCGCTTTTTTCAGATGAGTTCAACTTTCTCTTTTTCTTTTTCTTTGTATCATCATCACCAGCTTGGTCATCTTCATTTTCTGCTTCAGAATCAGTCTTTTCAAATGTTGCTTTAGCCATTTTATAAGCCTCTTTCCAAAGCTTACAGACATTTTTCCACTGAGATTTATTAAAACACTTGGAAAGCAATTTTAGAAACTGTGCATTATTTTTAGCTGAAAAAGATCTAGCAAATAAGTGTTCGAAATCTTCTTCCAAGGGTAAAGCTATGGTTTTAGCGTTAAGGGGTTTAAAACCTCCCAATAAATCACCAACTTCAGTTTGTTGTGACAAATTGATGACAGTCAACTTCTTATTCAACAATTTTGCCATTTGCTGAACAACTGTAGTTTTACCTGTACCCGTTTCACCTACTAAAAGTAATGGCTCACACATTGAGATACCAACACCAATTTTTTCCATTAATCTAGCAGAGTGATTAGTTGTCGCAAATGAAGTAGTATTACCAATGGCAACCTTATTTTGAAATTTGTGTAAACCGATTGTCTTCTGTTTTGAAACATAGGCACGACCAAACTTAATCGCATCGTCAAAGTTGTCAATTACTGGAACGTGTTTAGAAAGCTGAAGCTCTATTCTAGAAGTAGGTATTTCAAGAATGGAACCGATTTCTCTAATCAAAAACTCAATCGGATCACTTTCAACAACTGCACTTGTAAAACAATCGATTGCTTCTTGAAAAATTGTATCAAAAACTTCATCATGGATTAAGTCATCGGCAGACTTAATATCTTCAAGTTTAAATATTTGTTCACTTCTTCTACAAAATTTCATCAAGTCTCTAATTGATATTTGTCTTGTTTGAGCACCTTTATTCATCGAAACAAATTTACGGGAGTCACAAATATTTTTAACAACAAAATAACATTTAATGAATAAATTGGTGTAACGTGACAACAATGGGAACTTTTTGTTTAAAATTGTCTTCAAATCTTTTTCATCTAAATCTTGCAAATGTAAGGTTCTCCACAAACGTAAACCAATAATATCAGGCAAGTAGTCACCAGCTGTTGTAGAATTATTATTATGTGATCTAACAGTTGAAATCAATTGAAATCCATTACCAGCTTTTAAAACTTCACCCCTCGAAGGTAAAGTAATTTCTCTATGTTCAAGCAAACCCATTAGGATAGATAGAACTTCATTTGGTGCTTTATCAATATCTTCAACAAGCACCCACTTTCCCTCTTTAACGGCCGTTGTAAGAACACCATTTTTCCACTCAAAAGTGCCGGGCTTTGTTCCTGAAGTGTAGGTTCCGAGCAGGGTTTTTGAATCAGTTTGTTGATTAAGATGTATTCTAACCAAATTATTAGTTTCTTCAATGTGTAATCTTTTAGCCATTTCATCGACTAAAAATGTTTTACCACTTCCTGCATTACCAATTAATAGTACTGGTTCATTATTTTTAGTGTGTTTAGCAAAAGACCTAATAGCAGTCAAAGATTTAGATATTTTAACAAAGTTTGAATTTTCTTGATTGTCTGCGGAAAAATTGAAATCATTTGATAATTGTGAAACTAAGTTTGGCACCATTATTCCTGAGATTATACTCACGCCAGGAGACAAGTCTGAATTCGTAAAAAATATCGTTGAAATTGATTCGTTAAAACAATCATCAATTGGAGTGAGTTTGGAAATATTGGATAATCTTTGAGCTTCAAACAATGAAAGAAATCTAAAATCAACATTTTCGTCGGAATCTAAAGTACCAACTAAACTATTTTCATTAACGTTTTGTTTAAGCATTTGAGATTTTGCCTCTTCCGATAAAAATAAATATTTGGATAAGATGAGAATGGATAGATATTTGTTTATGTCTGAAACTGAATTATCAGATGCAACTAAAGAGTGTAAAACTTGGGGATCGATAAATTTATAAAATTTTTGTCTGTCTGTATTTATCAATCTATAAAATGACAAAAGTAAAATTTGTAATTCAGATTGGGAAATGGTGTTGGAGCAGTTTTTCAAAGAATGGAAAAAGTTTTTAGATGCAAGGAAGTACTCTAATAACGTTGAAATTTCTTTGTTATAGGTCATAATCAAGGATAACGAGGATAATGTTTGAGACCCTTCTATGTTATAAATCTTACCGTTTTCTTGCAAAAAAGCTCTTTCGATTTCTGGTTTGTGAATCAATCTAGCAGTTAATTCAATAATCAAAGTTTTATATGCAAGGGAATCACAGCAGCATGCACTGATATTCAGTAAGTGCATGCTTAAGTTTGATAAATTTTCATCATTTGATAATGATTTGTTAAAATTGTAAAACGGAGGAATAAACTTCTTTGTATAGAAATTTTTGATGTTGGAATATACATCTATCGACTTTTTAAAGTCGAAAATAATTGAATCGTTAATTGATGCCATATCTAAAGAGAATATTGTCAGTATATACGGTCCATCAAAATCAAATTGTAGTAAAAAGGAAAGTAGGAATACGTACTCTAAGATACAAAAATATATTATAAAACACAAGCACTCTAAACCAATGGAGTAATCTGTCTTCGCCTTCGCCTTTACTTTTGCTTATACTAAGCTGGAGGAAAAGAGGAATTGAAAGTCAGATCTGCTTCCTTAACACTAAGAAAGTTGAAAAATTATTTTTTTCTACAAAAAAAAAAAAAACCAAAAAAACCAAAAAAACCAAAAATAAAAAATAAAAAAAAACAAAAAAATTACGTAATCAAACAGCGTCGATCGACCAACATGATTTTGCTACGCACCGCCTGCTTCGCCACGAGTTTTGGTCCAGGATGCACCGCCACTCTGGCGCGACTCCATTTTCCCCTTATTGTTCCGTTTGGCGCTGGAGCCACGGCAATCTGCTATCAGCTGGGAAGTAACCATCATGGCGTCTTCTCTGGGAAGCTTTAACAGGCCCTCTGCGTTCTTGCATGCTAGTATGGCATTTAGACACGGTTCAGGGGCACGGTTTCTAGGAAGTTTCCTCTCCGGCTTTGTAGGATCAAGATATTTGTTCGTAACATCAACAATATAACTAGTACCTATTGCAAAAACGTATGACATTTTCTTGGCCCATCCGTCATTGTAAAGTAATGGTTGATCATATGCTTGTTCACAAGAATCAAGATGAATCCATCTAGTTTGTTTATGGCTGTAATATTCACACCAGACGTGATCCTCTGCGTTCCAAATATACCTTACGTCGACATCTAATGATCTTAAAATAGCGATGAAGCAATTGTTCCATTCCCCACATCTACCCTTTCTAGTATGCAACAGTGTTCGTATGTCATTATATCTTGGAAACTCATAGTTGCTATGACATTCCAAACATTGATATTTTTCAATAACTGTAGCCTTGCCTTGAAAGTGCTCTCTTTTGTAAGCTCTACAACTGCCGAACCCTTTGATTGTATCTTGATTTTCGTTGCCACAATTTGGGCACTCCAATTTATTTACCCATTGGAAAAACTCCTCCTTGAACCATTTCAACAGTTCTTTCACCAGTTGATCAACATAATCAAATTCAGATTTTTGCTTTTCCTCTTCCTCCTTAACACGATCGAAAACACACGATGCAATCACCACATCAATTGCGCTATTCTTCTCTTCATCCGTTAATGGTGTAAGCATCGAAGATAATCGCAAGACTTGTCCAATAAAAGGATATTTCATAGATTCGTTTACCAGCTTTTGATTCGATCTAATCTTGGCATGGCATCTACGTAATAGGTTAATTCTACCATCATATATTGTGTTCTGTATTTTTTTAACAAGGTCATGATTAGATTCGTCCAAAATATCATTGCTTTCACTACTTTGTACTGAACTCATGTTTGTTAATTCATAGGTTAGTCAATTCAAGAGCGTGGAAAAACAGCAGATGCTTTGGTGCATGAAACTTAAAGGTTCTCGCGTATCTTACCCTCACCCACTCAATTTGGCATCCGTAAGCAATATTTTGGCATCTTATTGTCATGGTGTTGATTTGATGTACTGCTGGACGCAACATGAAAAATTACATCCAACGTTGCCAATGCCGATAGAATACACAAACCACATACCAAATGGCGAGTTGGTGCCAATACCCAAGCCACCTTTTGTACCAGTGATTCAAAAGGCCAAACATCGACCTGCATATTTCACCAGACCAAAGAAAGACAACAGCAAACTGGAATTCATAACAGACTCGGATGAAGCTTTCGAGGAACAAACAGAGTACCTTCGAAATTTGAAAATGTACGGATATATGATAATTGGGTTTACGTGGCTCCTCTTTATATTTTCATTCGGCACAATATTCAATCTATGGAAGTGGTGTTTTCAAATCGACCCACCGTTTTTAAGCTACTTAAAATCAATACCTTGGTTAAATGTTTTTCTCAATGATATAACCGAGCAAAATAAAGTTATTGATAATTACTACCTTTACATTTTTTTTCTCAATTTTATTGTTCTTTGGATCTGGGCAGTTGTGTCTTGGATAAGTATGAAATTGTTTAGGCACAGCAAAGGTGGCGGGTCATAATTTAACAGTCTTTTCTATTTTTTCTATATACAGATTTTATAAATTTCTACATGCATCAACTATTAATTAATTATAAAATTTCAACGACATGATATTTTTTTCCAACCTTTAATAATAAGAGTTTATCCTCAATAACGTCGTTTTCAAAATTAATCAAATAGTCACCATCAGTGACTTTACCTTCCTTAGTGTTACCAATATAAATTGAGCCTCCCTTGATCAATCTCTTAAGTTCTGATTTAGATTTGGACCCTGCAGAAATTTTATACAGAAGATTGACAACATTTAGTTGTTCTAAATCATCTTTAGAAATGGGCGTAACCATATTCTGTTTCTTAAATGCATCTAAAATATCACAAGCTTTGAAATTTTCTTTAATATTAGCTTTGCTAAACAAAATCTCGCTAATAACATAGTTACTGAATCCTTCACCATCACCATGGATTAGATCACACATTTCAATGGCTAAAATTCTTTGACCCAATCTTTCCTTCTTGTCTTTATTATGAAAATTAACAATCTTATCTATAACATTTGTTGGAAGTAATGAAAATTTGTAAAGAAACTTCTTAATATCTTCATCTGTTGTATTATACATGAACTGATAGATATCGTATGATGATGTTAGCTCTTTATCAATGAAAATTGCATTACCTGCACTTTTACCAAACTTGACACCACTGGATGTAGTCAACAATGGGACAGTTATACCAAAGACGGTGTTTTTGTTTTTAGGCTTTTCAGCTTTTCTCATCCTGGTGATTAAATCAATGCCTGCAACAATATTACCATATTGGTCATTACCGCCAACCTGAATATCAACATTGAAAGTCTCATTCAAATAGTAAAAATCATAAGCTTGTAATAACTGATATGTAAATTCGTTAAAACCAATCCCTTGCTCTGAATCCAATCTGTTCTTGATTGATTCTCTACTAAGCATTTGATTGACACGAATATGTTTACCATATTTAGCCAAAAACTCTAACATTCCCATATCTTTCCACCACTCATAATTATTTTTCAACTCTTGGCTTCCAATTTGTAAACTTTTGATCGCAGGATTTCTAGTTTTACCATATTCAATCGCCGTTTTGAAGAAATCTAGGAATTGTTGTGAAATTCTGCTGACATGATCCAATCTTGTTTCATTGGCCAATGCTGATCTTTCTGTAGCTCTTCCAGATGGATCTCCAACTTCACCGGTGGCGCCTCCTATCAATGGGTAAATTCGATGTCCACGTAAATTGAAATGTAATAAAACCATCAAAGGTAAAAGGTTACCCAAGTGTAATGACTTGGCAGTTGGATCAGCACCACAGTACAGGCCTAGTGTTTTATTCTCTGCATCCTTAATCAATTGATCTTCGTTGACACACGTCTCTACCAATCCTCTTTTCTGCAGGTGAGTTAAAAGTGGTTCTTTAAAATCTTGTTGGATATCCGATTCGGAAATTTCAATATTATGTTTGTCGAGAAACTTAGATATTGAGGCAGATATTTGCCTCTGATTTCTTTGACTGGAGTGAGAAAATAGCCTCTTCGATGCTGTTGTTAACAGTCTCAAACTCATCTTAGACCGGGCCGACTTCTCGATGTCAAATGGTTGGTGTATGTGAGAACCGTAACGGATCAACAAGCCGACAGCGAAGTTGAAATTTTGACCTTGATATTTATTTATTGCTATTACATTTTATCTAAAACTACAAATGTTGTACTCTGAGATTTAAATCTTTGATGCCTTAGCTGGAGGCTTTTCAGTATTATCTTCTTCGGCAACTTTTCTCTTCTTATCATCAAGAAGGGCTTTTTGCTGCTGGGTTTGTTCTACGACTTTTTCTAATGCGTCTTTCATGACCTCCTTACCGCTCACACCATCGACTTTCCTGAAAAACGGTTGTAATCTCCAATACGGAACTTCTCTGTACTGACCACCCCATTCTTCCACATCACTTACCTTGATGAGATCTAACTCTTCTATATTTTCTTTCTTAAAAATTTCCTCAACAATATCTTCCATCATTTTAATCACTTTTTCGATTTCTTCAAAGGAGGAATTCTTTGTCAACTTAGCAATTTCTGCTCGCACGTCAGTATGATAGGGTAAGAATGTTTTTAGTGCTTTGAACATGTGCGTCTTCATACATCTCTTTGACTCTGTTCCTTTACAAGATTTAACAACGTCAAAATATTCTCTCATAAATCTGTCAACTCTAGGAAATAGTTTTTCTTTGTCATCTGATTTCGTCCAAAATACACCGGGATTCGACAAATTACCTTCAGCACTCATGACAGCATCGCATCCAATTTCTTGTATGCATCTTTCAATATCATCAGGGTAAAGGATATTACCATTTGAAATAAAAACTGTTCCTGCAGGCAAATTTTCTCTTAGATACTTGACTAGTTTCCAATTTGCTAATCCCGTTTTCTGACCTTTCATGTCCCTTGTTCTACCATGGACAGTTAAGAACTTAGCACCAGCTTTAAGGCACAGCTTTGCATATTCTAAAGACTTGGACCAATCATCGAAAACTCTAATTTTCGCTGTAACCGGTAATTGATCGCCCAACTCCACTGCTAGTTTATTGATTAAACTATAAACTAAGTTCCATTCTTCCATCAAAAATGATCCATAATGCCCCTTCTTGGCAATTCCTTGAGGACAGCCAAAATTAATGTCAACCGCATCGCATTTGCCAACGACGTATTTTGCAGCCTCCAAAAGAACATCCGGATCATTTGCACAAAACTGAATAATCAGTGGTCTATCTAGACCCGATTGACCGTCCATTTCACATAAAAACTGATTTCTGAATTTTTGATCTTGACTAAATAATCTTGAATGTAGCATGGGCGAATAACATAACTCGGCTCCATACTTTCTGGAAATGATTCTCCAACCGAGCTCGGACCCATCAACCATGGGTGCAACCACTTTAGTTGGTCGTCCAATTTTGTTGAACAATTCACGACCTGATTTAATAGATTCTTCTATATTGATGCTCGTGTTTGGTTGCTGCGTCATAGTCCAAAGTGTTTTTGTGTGTTTTGTCCGACGAATACAGTGTAAAATGGAAGCTATAAGAGCCATTAACACATATAAGTAAAAGTATAGAAAAAATAAAACATGTTGACTATCCTGAAAAAAAAAAATTTCAAAACGGTCGGCAAAGTCCGTGAGGAAACGAGAACGGTTTGCAAATCTGTGACGTAAATTCTTAATCAGCCTTTCGCATAGAGCAACTTAACCAATGCGAGTTTGCCAGTAGAGACAAACTAATGTTCTATAAGTAAAGTAGGGTAAAACATATTCTAATTTTTTTTGAAACTCGATAACGTTGATTTTGAAAGGCCTTAAATAGAAAATAACTTAGTAAATGATTTTAAAGATTCGGTTTACTAATAACTTTTTTTGCCATATATATCAATCTTGATGGCTTATTAGACTTCTTGAAAGTTTTTTATTTGATTACAAAAGTTGCCTAAAAACTGCTTCTACAAAACTATAAACTAGGCTAATTAAAAAAACAATTCAATTAAGTTTGTGCGAGTAGAATATAATCTCAAAAATATAGTACAATGAAATAACATAGCCAACTATCGTTTATTTCTTATTGTTCGGACTCCATAAAACGGTACACTCATGAATATGTATTGCTCTTGCCTTCAATGCTTCAGCAAATAGTAAGGCAATTGGCCAAACAGGTGCATCTGCCAATATCCTCACACCTAATGATAAACACCGTGTGCTTAACCTACCACTAACCATTATTTCTGCGATTGGCTTCAAATCTCCAGGTTCAAGAGCGAGTCTTGCGATTTCATCATCCAAAATATCAACATCTAACGCACCGTTTGCTTGGATTCTTAAGAACTCAGAATATGATTGATTATTAGATCCAATTGGCAGTAAAATTGCTTCAATTTTTTTGAAAATTTTTTCAGCCCGGAACCATAGAACCCTATCCGCCGTTGTTAAATTTGACATTTTATTTTTTTCATGATTTAGTGATAGATAGTTGTTTGCCCAAACTTCAGTTGTATATAAATATTCAGAAAGTAGTAAAGTCGAAGTAAACAAACAGGTGAGGAAGAAGATTGGTGTTCTGATAGAGGTTTTTTCCGCATCATTATTAATTGAAATTATTTCGATCCACAAATTAATGATGTCAAGTGAATAGTTAACTGAATCACGTAATGCTTCAACGTCACGAGTCAGATTTTTTATTTCTATATTCATCAAATCCCAATTCCTGTCCCAAACATTTGCCAAAACAGATGAAGTATGAATACATTTATTAATTTTCGCAAAGGAAAGTAATGGTAAAGTTAATTTGAAAATACAACTTTTATTGATCGAGTGAATATTTTGACCTCTTGGAACTAACACTCCTCCATTTTTGATATAACAACTTTCCCAAATCTTGATCAGTGACTCAATGTATGGCCTTTGATCCATTCTCCATTCAGCCAACTTTGTACCATCAGTTTTGTCTTCATCCTCTAGTTTCATTGATTCTTTATGAATAAATTCATTTAAAGTGAATAACAATGATAACAAACTTTTCAAACCAATTTCAGAATCCAGGGACAAATTTTGGAGTCCTCTCCATAACTCTTTATAAGATTGTCCATTACTTAATCTGACAAGAGAAAATTTCGATGAAATTATAATATTTTTATCCTTCAAGAATTGTCCCCAATCGTTGGAATTTGGGCAGTCCCATAATTCCTCATACAGACATGGCGAGCCAGATTCAATATTATCCGATGACAATTCAACTTTTGAATCTGTCAAACATCCATATAAAACAGTTATATAATGTAACACATGAATTGTTCTAATTCTTGATTGTGCCAAAATGAAATATTTGTAACATGATTCAATTAAATCCAGATTGTTAGATTGTATAACATCAAATGTTATCGAAGGTGGTAAAAGTAAACTTTCTAGTGGCATATCTAATTTTGTTGTTTTGACCAACGAGACTAAAGAATTCAGTTGTCTTGAAATTAACTTAGTAATTTCAGAATCGTTATGAAACATACCTAAAAACATGTGTAGCACTAAGGATTGTGTTATGTGTAACGGGATGTCATTAAATTTGTTTAATTTCATTTGGACTTCCATAAAATTATGGATCAAAAACCTTGAAAAATTGAACAACGTTGACGAATTCCTGGCGTGAAATGAATATAGCGCACCAATTGCGGCCATTGACAACATCAGCGGTATTTGTTCTAAGTTGTCATCGATTTTCAGTGATGGTATATGGATGAAGGGAAAATATTTACTAAATTCCAGCTCATACAATGCCAAATAATGATTCAAATCATCTAATTGGGGGAATTGTTGCTGAGTCAAATTATATTTAGCCATTATGTGATGTCTAACGTTTTCAGAACAACGGCCTGGGATGGTTGGATTTTGGTATGGGTGTGGTATATGTTTTGATAGATCTATTTGCCTCGACCTGAATAAATTCTTTAAATCGTTCAAACTTGAAGGTGACGAATTTGTATTTATATTAGATCCCAAACTATTGATATTCTGGGAATTCAGTAGATTTGAGCCTGCTGTAGTTGCCGGAGAACCTGACGATCCATCGGGTGTATCAGTAAAACCTATGTGGTCTGAGACTTTGGGGAAATTAGTTTCGATAGGTGCGTTTATGAATTCGTTAAACCAATCGGTATCAGGTGGATGGGACAAAACTTTTTCTAAAACATAGTTTGGTTCAGGATGTGATAAAACTTTCTGTAAGGCTAAATCTGGATTTGGATGTGACAAAACTTTCTGTAGTGCTTGACCCGAACGTGGATGTGACAAAACTCTTTGTAGAGCAGCACCCGCCTGAGGATTTGACAAAACTTTCTGTAAATTGATATCTTGTGGACTAAAACTTTCAGACTGTTGAGATTTCCCACCAACCGATTTGTTGAGAGCGGCCAGATTGTTTGCAAATGTGAAAGAGTTAAAATCTAATCCTAAATCATTCAAATCTATGTTATCCAGAACATCCAAATCCAAATACCCAAGTTCACTGTTCGGCTTGAAGGTCAGCTGAGGCGAAGAAAAAGAAACTTGCTGCGGTGCTTCCTTCTCCAATTCCTCCATTTGTTTATCATGTGGGGTTTTTGTATCTGGTAAACCAGTATAGGAAGAAGAAGCAGCAGCGCTAAATGAGGCATGCCTGTGATTTCTGAAGTTTGAACTTGATTCATCGTTCTCATCCCCATTCATATGTTGGTCGAGTGAATTTATAATGTCATGTGCATACATTGCTTGAGGATTATTATAATCGTTTTTGATGTCCTCCAGATCCGAGTCCAACTGGTCCGAATCCAGTTCATCTGAATGGAGTTCATTATAAGAGTAGTTTAGCTTCAAGTCTGTATTAGAAGTTGGGTTTGAGTTTGCATTTGAAAAATTACTTGTTTTATTTTGTTGACTTTCTGGTGTTATATTTTCATGAATTTGATGCTTCTGGGTAGCAGTATTCATTATGTGTGGGGAAAACATAAAATCATTCAATGAGTTTGGAGAATTATAAATCACTGAGTTGGTTATACCCGTGCCTAAAATATTCGAGTTGAAAAAGTCCATTTGATGTTGAAGCTGGGAAGGGTTGGAATGCGATATTGCCGAATGTTGGTTTTGATGATAGCCCACGTTTGTATTTGTACTATCGGATATTGGAGATATAGAGGAGCCATTATGGCTCGAAGTTGAATTAGGTATTGAATGATCGCTTGTAGACGTATTACTTCTTGTATTTTTATTTGTTTCAATAATAGTTGAAGCATCGGGTGGAGAAACTATGGGCAAACTGGCACTTGTGTTATTTTGGACAATATTAATGTTATCATTTAGATAGTCTCTCACAATTTGTCCGCTTTGAGGAAGAGCTTTTTGAGGCCTACCTCTTCTTTGGATATTTGTTCTATTATTTGTCGGTAATGAAGCATGCAACTTTTGTTGGTGCCTCAAAACCAAATCTCTCCTTGCAAAGCATCGGCCGCAAGCCGCACATTGGAAAGGTTTTTCATTTGTGTGGGAACGCTCATGTCTTTTCAAATGTTCAAGCCTTGCGAAGGCTCTTGTACAAATTGAACAAACGTGTGGTCTCGGTTTGGCAGAAGAGGAATTTGGAGACTTGTAAGATGCCACTTTCTTCAAAGGGGCACCAAATTCTGGGGAGGAGTTGGAGTCTGATATGTTGGTATCGTCATTTGAATTTATATTACGTTTGCTTGTGTGGGGGCTGATATTTGCTGCAGCGTGTGAAATTTCGGGCTCATCTGTGTTCAAAAGCGGATTCTCCATGACTTAGTTGACAAGAGAAGTATGATGCATGCAGATGCAGAGAGGTGGGGTGGTGGAAAAGTAGACAAAGGGAGGTTGAAGAACAGGACCAGATAAACTGAGCAGAAGCAAACTGAGCAGGAGCAAGCACAAAACAATGCGTGCCGCATGTCAGGCGTGCATCGGCAGAGGGAAGACGGAACAGAATTTAAATTAATAATATGTTGAGAACATGTTAGGCGCTCTGATGTCGCGAATGCCCCGAGCGCCCAGCAAAGCACCCACAGTAAGAAAAGAAAAGAAACTTCAAGGGCGAAAAGAAATTGGCAGGCCGGGGAACGACAGAAAACAGCGACGCGCCGCTCTGGGCTGCTGCACGTGATGTGCACGTGATGCGCACGTGACAGACAGGCTTCGATCACGTGCGTTTTTGTTTTCCTTGTTGGTGCCAGGAAAACATGGATTTTATTGCGGTTCGGTGAGACGACCGAAGGCTCATCGAGCTATCACGACTTGTATTATTGTTTATTTATACCCTTTGCCCTTCCAAAGATGGGTCGGCTACAAAGACTGCAAACGCAAAGTCTGGACTATTTTTCTACTCAACAAATTCTAAAGGAATCATTGAGCTACCGAAAACCTCGCAGATCTTCCACAATTGCCTAGCACTCGGCATAAACATTTTGAGCACAAAATACCAACGCCTTCATGCACTCATTGTACAATTTGCTAAACTATAGGCAGAAAATGCCAAGGCTTCAGCGTCTTCAGGGTATAAATTTATGAATTAAGAAGATAAAATACAAAGATAATGTGTTCCTGCTAAACTATTAATATCATTCCACTGTACCGTTAACAATCATGACCACAATAACACTGTTGGATTTACCACAGGACGTCCTTTCTCTCATATACAGCTCGCTAACTTGGGAGGACCAGGTGTCACTGAAAAAATCATGCAAACAACTTAACTCATTATCCAGCATACTCAATTTAAGACACATCTACATTTACGATAATGCTTGCTCAAGGTACAAAAATTTGGGAAGAAGAGTTACATTTGATACAGAATACTCAGATTACTTTTTCGCTAAATATAACAACGTTTCTTCACTAGTTATATACTTATACAATCATCAAGAAACCTTACACAATGTTGAGTCAATAACTATAGCCGCTCAGCATCGTAAGTCAATCCGGGACTTTCTTAATTTGATTTACAAAAAACGTGCAAATAGCTTGAAAAAGATTTATTTTTATAACTCCATAAGTGCGTTGAATTATTATTCATTACATGGGGTGAATGTGTCGGTTGACACGGCCGAAGTTGAACCTTTTGCAGATTTTTATTTACGACTGTCATCATATATTCACCTTAAATGCGCTCAAATTTTTAGTTCTTGGGATACCTTAATATTGGAAGTGGATAATTTGAGATTAGAAGAGTTAGAAATATGTTTAAATCCAGATCACTCTTATCAGGGACAATCATTTGAGAAAATTCAGGGATGGGGAGATTCGCTCAAATCACTCAACATCATGAATCCCGGCGCATTTGATTTTATTTTCAAGAATGTGGATCTCCAAGCCGTGGATCATCATAACAAACTATTCAAAAACTTAACACTATTGTCTTTAATTTTAAAAATAGAGGATAAGATAGATGACGTTATTCACATAATTGAATGTATCAATTTTGCAAATTTGAAAAAGTTGGAGTTAAAAATTGACTGTTCAGGTCCTCTCTCAAATTTGAGCATTGTCAGATTCACCAACATATTAAATGAAAAGATTAATTTATTAGTTTTAGAAGAGTTATCCTTGACTCGTATATCATGTTCCAAAGAGAAATTTTGGACATCGATTGAAAATTACAAGTTACCCATTTATGCTAATCGTTGTTACATTAAAGGATTGCAAGTCGGACATGAATCAGGATTCAAAAAGGGGTATTTAGAAGCTTTTTCTGAAACATATAAGCAAGGTTTTATTGACGGATACAGGGATGTGAAAGATGCTGCATATGTGCCGTACTTTTCGGTTCCAACAGTTTCGGTCCCTAATGCTGGTTCGGCAGTTTCCTGTTTCAAAAGTCACAACTATGAAACTGATCTATTTTCAAGGCTTTTTTATAACCTCAGCATGTTCAATGAATATGATATTCATCCGAGCATTAAAGTTTTGAACATTGCGTCTAGTGGTGAAAAACTATGGAAAAATGAAGATATTGATGAAAATTTGGGGCACGAAGATCTTTCCATTTTCTATTGGATTAGAAATTTGAAGAATCTTGAAATTTTAACCATACCCAACGTATTTTCCCACTTTTTTAGTGAGTTTGATAAACTTGCTAAAAACTTAGAGAATAAATATGCCAGAATGACTGACTACAAATCGTTCACAGCGACAAATTATGTATGTGCAACCTCACTAAATATCAATAGCTATCCATTATATTAGTGTCCGGAAAATCAGAAACACGTCAATAAAATTGTGTTTCAGTTGGGGATTGTTGGAGAAATGTTTCCAAAGTTAAAGTTGCTTAACGTTGGTGGAAGCATGATATTGTTTTTAAAGGAGAGTGATGGCACCTATAATTTTAAAGCTGTTGGTAACAAAGCATTTGTCGCTTAGCATGCGCATACTTATTTGGCCTTCATTTCTTATGGCAAACCGAAATTCTTTTACTCCGATGTACCTACTTCGTCAATTAAAACAAAAGCTCATTGTAGAAATATATGAGTAAGGAGATCACGAAAAGAAAGGTATATTGTCAATTGGTTTTTGTTCTTTTTATATTAAAATCTATTTTCTTTGTTACTTTTACAGAAAAAACTCTTTTCACTCACTCACATATATGTTTCTTGTCTTGCCGTCAAGCTGTTGAGCACGGAGGGAGAATTAGGCTTATTATGCACAGTGCCAAGAAAAGAAAGCCCACAGGTCCTGCACACCAAAATTACCCGATTTGGCAAGCGCGTCGACCGACGCCGTTGTTTTTTCTGGCGGCTCGCTGGGGGCGCAATATTTAACGCGCAATCAATTCACGTTTTTGTTTCATCGCGGACTTTGTAATTTATAGAGCAAACCACAAATGGGGCGGATTCGTCTGGAGTACACGGGATCTTGTGGTGATTTAATTACGACCACTTTTCTTCTCTCTTCCCCTTGTGCAACATATCCTGAAACATGTTAAGAGCATTAGGATTTGGAGGCTCTTCATCCCTTACACAGGATGAGATCAATAAAAAGATTGCCAATCAAGCGTTACAGCTTGAGAAAGCGTTGAAAGCAATGGATTACGTCCTAGATGATAGATCCGAAGAGGCCTTTAAATTATTAGATGACCATGAAAACATTGCGATTTCCCAATTAGCTTATGGTGTCGTACAATTTTTAGAAGCAACTTTGGGTTTTGAGCCTGAAACAATGAAAAAAGCTTCAGCTACTTTGTCTAAAGCTGAAAATATGGCTTGGAAGGAGAAAACATATGCGGAAAAGAACCAGATTAAAACATCACAGATTTATCCACCTGGTACTGAATTTGCAGTCGCTTATGCCGAATCGAACTTACTTAATGCTCTATTAATGTTATTAAGTGAAAGTTTTGTTGAAGGTGCAAAGGCTCTAGTGAAATTAAGAAGAGCGTATCAGACCTTAGATTCAATAAGTAAAGACCTGAAAACCCCACCAGATTCTTCTTCATCTGCTTTGGCAGACTTAAAGTGTTATACGTGTACTGGCGATAATGACTCCATTCATTTTGCTGATTTACCCCTTCCTTTAACTGAGCAAGAATTGAAAGACCAATCAATCATCAACGAGTTGGATAAAACTTTTCACATGCGTCAATCCAGAATCAGTGGCTCACATATCGGTAACCCACCCGTTTCAGACTCACTGAGGCTAGAGTTAGGATTTAAAAGTAATGACAAAATTGAGGAAAAAGACCTTTTGCAGTTCGGTAACCCAAAAGTTGCTTCGGTTGATGAATATATTCATTCTGGTGTAAATCTATGTTTTGGTATTCTTCAAGTTGTCCTTTCATTAATTCCTCCAGGAATTGGTAAGGTTTTGTCGGTTGTTGGTTTCAAAGGTTCAAGAGAGGCTGGTTTACAGATGGTTTGGAATGCAGCTCAAGAACGTAATATTCACGGTGGTATTGGCCTTTTGGCATTGTTAGTTTTTTATGATGGTCCATTTCAGTTTACTGATGTTGATTTTGATGTTCCGTCAGCTGATGAGTTGGCCAAAAATAATGAAAAGAATGCTGTCACTGAAAAACTAGACCTGGAAAAATTGAAGACAACTGCTTCAACTGCATCAAGAAAGGAATTAGTGGAGGAAAAAATAAAGTTAGAAAAAATGGCAACATTGGGTCAAGGTGAAACATTGCTTCATCCCGGAGAAAAACTAGTTAAAGTTTTACTCCATTCCCGTGCTTTGTTCCCGCATAGTAACTTATGGTTATTACAAGAATCTCGTATGTTAGCATCTCGTGGTAGACTTCACGAAGCTGTTGAATTGATGGATACCGCCAAACCATCACAAATGAAACAAGTCGATGCTCTATTAGGTTTTGATAGATCAATGATTTTAGTGTTTTTGCATGATTTCGATAGAGCGGCACAAGATTTCCTTGATTTAATGAATATTAATTCTTACTCTCATGCATTATACACCTGGTTTGCAGCCGCTTGTTACCTTGAAGCTTATAGAATGTGTGTTACCGGATTGATTCCAAAAGGATCAGACGTTGATGCATCAAAAGTTGACACTTATGCTAAATTAGCTGAAAAATATATCCACGAAGCTCCAAAATTGATAGGTAAAAAGAAATTTCTGTCTAAAATCCCACCATTTGAGAAATTTATTGCCAGAAAATACAAGGAACTAGAAAACACCCACAGTTCAAATCCTAAAGTGCCATTTATAGATTGCGTTCAGACTTCATTGGTTCACGAATTGGCTTACTTTTGGAACGGTTATAACAGAATGTCCACCAAAGCCTTAGAGCTTTCAATTTCACTTTTAGGTTATTCAAACACAAAGCAAACCTTATCAAAATCAAGACAGTCTTCAGAAATCACATCTTCGTTATCATCCATGTCTATAAAATCAAGTACGTCTGCATCAACAAATGCTTCCCCAATATCTTTGTCACTGGTAAATAAGGCCACCAGCTTACCATACGCTAAAGTTCATGAATCTCATGAACAACGCATGATACGTCTAACCTTTCAATCGGTTGCATTAAGAAGGTTGGGATACATCAAAGAAGGTATGCAAATCCTGGATGAAGAAGTCATATCAAATTTAGTCCTTTCAGATGGCAGACTTTCCAGGCTCACTCAAAATCCATACCTTTATCCGACAGCGCTGTACGAACGTGCATTATTTACTTGGAAATTGGACGGTGTTGATGGTCTGAGCGAGTGTATGAAATGGCTCAAATACTCTCAAGCCTATGGCGGTGATGATTTTGAATTGAGTACGAGAGTTTGTATGAAGACAAAGGCCGCAATTGACAGGTTGGAAGATTTGAATTTTTGAATTGTCAATGTTTCTATATCTTTTCACATAGTCTCTCTTCACTTTTACTCTTTTATTCATACTATCTTTTTTGTTTCCTTTTATGCTTGCTGCATCATCAACATCATCGATTCAAAGCTTAAGATTTGATATATACTACATTTTTACGTACTTTTTATAAAGAGATTATGATTTTATGATTTTGGACAAGGTTGAGTTTGCTGTTTTCGTTTCGACTAAAAAATATAAAGGAAAAGCGCCTCAACTAAAAAGAAAACATACATTGCCATATTAGTTGACTGAACTTTAAATCCCGAGCTTACAAATTCATTCTCATCTTCATCTAAAAAGATGTTGCCGTCATGGAATTCGACTTCGTCTTGCTCAAAAAACTCACTTTCGTCAATATCACCATCAATTAAAGATTGGATAACTTTAGCTCTTCTTAACGCATTTGTCTTCAACCACTCCTTTTGTTCTTTAGTCTTGATTAAATTAGGGTTTATCCGTTCTAATAAATCTTTTTTTGATGCGATATCACTTCCAAATATATTTTCCTTTTCATTAATTTCTTCAGTTTTCACATCGCTGATAATATCATACTCTTGATTGCTACTTTTAATTGTATCATATCCAGCATCTTCAAAATCACTTTGTGAAACAAAAATTGCTTTTTCTTCATGTACTTCCGTATTTTCATCTTCAAGCTCAAAATCCTCATAACTCAAAGTATTAGCTGCTGCAATAATATTTGCGGCATCTTCTTTTTCCCAGTAATCGACAACATTGGACAGCATTTCTTGAAAATTTTGAATCTCTTCAGTTGAAGTTGCTAACAAACGTGGCTGTGTTTTTGAATTATTAGTTGTTTGGTAATTTTCATTAAAATCCTTATCCTCATCATCAAAATCATCATCCTCATTATGATATTCATCATCTTCGTCATCATCCTTGGGCAAGACATTTTTAATTACGTTTTTACCTCCATAATTGCGATCACCTCTTTCTTTCCCTAGCACTCTTTTCAATTTTTTCAACAACTTTTCAAATTTATCACAATTCGAAGCAGCTAAAAATCCAGCCCACTTTTCTTTCCCCATCACAAGATAGTGACCCATCATTTTCTGCGAATTCTTAAGGTTTTTTTGATAAACAACAGGGATATCATCGTTATGATAATACTGATCATCCCAGTATCTAGCTGCGTTCGAGGCAGACATTTCAAAAGCTCTCTGTTTGCCAGGCATTTTTTGCTTTTTAAATGAGTAATTATCAATTAGAGCATCTGTATTTCCATAGCTCTTATCGCCAAAAGTTCTTTTATGTAATTTAGAATCAAAGAAGGAATAGTTTGTTTTTAAAGATTTTTCATTTTCTTTGAGTAGTATAACTGGTTTCCCGCTATTTTTTGCATATTCAATACTTAGTGCATTAACATTTGGTGCATATAAACATGCAAAAGATAATAGATAGCAAAATTTAACCATTATTTAGTTTTGGAAAAAGCAAAGTTTAGAACTTTAGATGTACCATTAACAAAAAAAAACAAAAACACCCATAATTGCCCTAATAATAATTACTTCCTTTTTTTTACCCAGACATGTTATTAAAATTCTTAAAAAAAAGGGAGTTTTTAATGGTCTGTGTTTTACCCCTTAAACTGCTTTGTATTATAGGCTGACACAGATCTCAGAATAGCTAACAAAAATATCTGATTCACATTTCTCAAAATTTGTAAATATGGTTAAGTCTAATCGTTCGGTGTAACTTATGATGAAATAGTCAAAATGATAGAACTAAGATGCGTCGGGTAGCCTACAAAAACGTTAGCATTGATAAAGCAAACTAAACATACGTTTTTATTGATATCCCAATCTACGGTATACTTTCTCTCTATAAAATTTAAACAATTGAGCAAAAAGAATCAGCTACTTTATGAATCCAAATCTGTCTAAATTTAAAGTACTCATTTGCGCAAAAAGTAGCTTTTTTTCGTCCACTTAATATCTTTGAAAAAACGCAGATCACTGCTCCATCCAAAAAATTTCTTCAAAATTCAAACCACCCATGTCAATCGAAGAAAACAGCTCTGAAAGCAAATTTTTTTCCTGTAATAAATTTTGAGATTCACTGTTGTAGCTATTAAGAGTATCTAACTCATTTTCGTCAACTGAAGGTTGATTTGTTCTTGCTTTTTCAAAATTTGTATCCAATTGACCCTCTTTGTTTTCATATTTCAGGAATAATTTGTTAAACCACATTTCGTCATTCTCAGTAAACAAAGCTTCTGCAAATGAGTTAATCTGATCATCACTTTCGAATGGACTAAAACCTGTACTACTTGACATCTCATTTTTCGGAACAAAATAGACAAACATTTTGTAATTATTCAACCACTCTGCAAACCACGTAGGCTGTTGAATGCCTGCTGCATAGTACTTCCAATTTGTTGTCTGTATTAAATTTTTAAAATCATACACACTCAAAAATTCCATAAAATTGAAAACAGAAGATATTGCAGTAAAATCAATTTTTTCGTTTTTTAGCAATTTAAAAAGAAAAGAGTGAGCCTTTAACATTCTCCACGAATAGAAATATTTCTTCGACAAAATTTTCAATAGAGGTAAATAAATGTCTGAGATGATTTTCAAAATAACTTTGTCTTTGTAAAAGTCTATTACATTAATAAACTCCAAACAGTTTTTATTGTTTTGTTTAAGCTTATGCTTTAAAGCCGATGCTTTTATGTAGGAGGAAACAAAAAACACCAACCCCTTGTGCATCGCAACTTCAACAACTGGAACAATAAATATATCAAATCCAACACCAAAATAAATATAGCTTGATTTGACTAGAGCTTCCGTATTTCCAACAAAAGACATCCAAAAACTTAATATTTTGTTATGGAAAAAAAAAGTTGCATCGAATTGACCATTTTTCTGATAATGAAATAATATGTGCAAAAATACAGGCTGTAACAAAGTTAATGAATGTATGTAAATGATTAAATGTGAAACCTTTTCCACTTTCTTGTAATGCTCTCCACAATGATCTCTCATCAAAATATCATTGATTGAGCCAAATCTACGAGTCAATTCATTACTTAGGTCAATAATATTTAATAATAATCCTTCTATTGTTGGATTTCTATGCATGTTTGAAACTAAATTTGCAACTTTTTTCATTTTACTTTCAATCAGAAACCGCTCTCTCATCAATTTAACTGCGATATACTCTAATTCTGGATCATTATTATTTGATACATTTTTATCAAAATATGGCAATTTAGTGTCGTAGTGATCCAGATAGATCATTGGTGGAGTACCAATTTGCATATATTGATAATTATCAGCAGAAACTAAACCGTACCATATTTTTCTCCATAGTAAACCCTGAGGGCCATTGCTGGTTTCTTCATCATAAAAACTTGGATCCCTATTCAAACCAATAGACGTGGCCATTTGAATTAGCAATCCAGTGTATACATGAGAATCACCGTCAGCAAATCCATCACATCCATCGACTTTTTGGTATTCTCTTAATAATATAGCACACTGCAATATAGCCAACGGACAACGTATTAATAACTTATATTCACTAAGACAAGATTGTGTGAGGTCTACCAAAGATTCAGGTTGCTCGAATTTCAGCAGATACAACTCCATCTTAGTTCTTTCACATTTGCTAATGTCATTAGTGTTTGTGGTCAATGAATCATAAGCAAACTTTATGACCACTAATAATGTTCCAATAATAGCCACATCTGAATATTGCGTGACATGAAAACTATCCACCGTTTTTTCAGAATTTAAATCGGTTATATGATTTCCTTTAATTAGTCTTTCAACATCAAGCACAAATGTGTTTTGGTCCAAAAATGGAACAAATGGATATACAAATCTGAAAAATCTGTCAATAAATAACCATATTGCCTTTTTATTTGGTAGTAATTCAGCAATCTGTTTAGTTAATGCACAATTTTCAATTACTGTTTTTTCGTTTGAGCTAAAATTCAAAGAATTTGATTTCGCAGATGACGCTTTTATTCGAAAACTATTGATTAAGCTATGTCGTTGCTCCAAAACCGTCTGAAAAAGCGCAGAAGTGAATTGATCTTTCATAATTAAAGTTATCCATGCAAAAGGACCATAATTATTCATCGTGGAATTCATGAACATCATCGGTCTTGAACCTTCATATATGCGTACACGCTCAACTTCATTGATTTTCAAACTTTGTAGCAATCTTTGAACTTCATCAATGTCTGCGTTGTTCGCAAAATTATTGGTACTCATGAAATTGCTTTTACTATCATTAGAGTTGGTCCGTTTATTTTGTTCCAAGCAAGACTCCAAATATTTAATCTTATTATGCAAGAATTGTAGTTCAGAAGGTATGGCAAAACTTAATGCACTTTCTGGTACTGCCTCTAATTTTTCAGCGTTGTATTCAAAATTGTCGTTTGTATCAAAAGTGTTATAAACCCTTCTTTTTTTGCGAAAATTACACCGCTTGCCAGTGCTTTTATCTTTATCTTGTATAGTGTTTTCATTCCCCACATAATTAGGCATCATAGTAAAATTTTCTTCTGTAGGTCGATTATTTTCAAAATATACACAGTCTGTTAACCCATGTGCCTCACAGACTTTACAATATGGTCTTCCACGATCACATTTTATTTTCTTCTTTCTGCAGTTAACGCATGATAAAGGTATTCGGTTTCTTTTTAGTATTTTTCTTACACCATCTGCAGCTTCCTCCGCTTTCATCATTCAAATATGTTTGCACAAAATAGCAGTTTTCTTAATTTCTGTATCCAGTCAATCATAAGAAAGAAATAAGTTCTAGACATGTACCGTGTTTGTACTATCATCACAAAGCCGCGGAGATAATCGTATTCATGCGTTTTCTCTCGTCACAGATGATTTACCTTTTTTTTTAGGTGCACGACGGCGTAAAAAATAATTAAATATCGAACTAGGGAAAAATGGATGAAACACATACTTCATGGAAGAAAGAAAAACCAAATATGACGGATGATCCGAAAACCATGGTCAAAGTTGCTTACGAATGCGTTAAAAAAATATTAGAATTGGATACGGAAAATGTGGTAAGTGATTTGAATGTGATGGAGAGTGTCAACAATATATCAATATTACGATTTAGGGATTTAGAGTTGTACTGTTCTGAGCTGAAAGAAAATAGTGAATCCATCAAGAAATCAGATGATGAATTGAAAAAGACACTAACTTCATTAGAGAAGATTGAACACCGTATTGATAAGTTACATGAAATAGTGTTAGAAATGAATGAGTGGTCGAAGGAGTTAGAGGTTAAAAGTAAGCGCTTGTTTTCAAAATAGTTTTTGATTAAAAGTTGATAGAGTTATCTAAAAAAGGAAGTCAAAAATTGCTTCGTCAACAAAAGTGTTTTTCATGTCACCAACAGGCTGGTTCGTTACGTTTTGTGAATAAGCACTAGTGCTATAATTTTCTCCAACTGACACGCTAGGTGTGATGGGCTCATTTACAGCAGCAGAAATACCTGTATTACAGGAGTTTTCAAACATTAAATTTGTTGAATGAGCACTACTTAATTTTCTTATCGAGTCAGAATTGTCGATAATGCGAAAGATATTTGTTTCTGATGTATCCTTTTTTTTACTTTCAAACATATCCAACCAGAACTTGTCTTGATCTAAGTACAATTCTGTTTCGAAAAACTTGGTTATATAGTCATTATCATTTTGCGGTATATTTGTATCATTAGCGTTAGTATCGTTGATATTAAGATCGAGAGTATTATTAATAGTTTCATTGACGTTGTTAAAGTTTGATTTGTTAAAATTATCCCCATAGTTAAATTGATTAATTTTTTCAATATTTTTGGGATTTATTTTATTCTTGTAGTCCACTGATTCGATTGACTCAATAATGCTTTTGTTCCGTGGGTCTTCGTCACAAATATCGCCCATATATTTATGAATTAGGATGTTAAAAAAGCATTGAAACGCATCTTTAGATCTATACTCGTTAACGTCAATTAATTGATTCATGTAACGTAAATCTTCTATTGATAAATTATCAATCACATTATACGTGTTGTATTGCTTATCATAAGATAGCTTTTCTTCTTTCAATAAGTTAAAAATATATGATTCAACTTTTATAATTTTTAGTGCAAAAAAAAAGGTTGACGATATTAAATTAAGAGTAATTAAAAGTTTGTTGTGAAATATATCAATAAGAAATCGCTGAATCAAATGCTCAATTAAATTAACTCTGACCATGTCAACATTTGGAGTTTTTAGAAGTTTTTGTTTACAAATTGAAAACTTAATTATGTTTGATGTAAGAAAAAACACGTTTTTGCACATAATAACTTCTAATGCCGGTATTATTAAATAATCAAATCCAACACCAAAAAACGTGTAGCTTTTAACAGAAAGTTCTGGTATGATATTGAATAAGTACATTGAAAACACCAGCAACTTATTTGAATAAAATTTTGCAGCAGAAAACTGCTTATTGGATTCAAACAATAAAAATATATGTAAGTAAACAGTAAAAACTAGTGACATGGCCTCTATACTAATTAATGTATGACCGACTCTTTCAACCTTCTGGTAGTGAGAAATTAAACCATTTTCGTTCAAAATATCATGCAAATAACCTAGTTTTTCAATTAGAAAATTCTCTAAGCTTTCTGTTAGACTTAATACAACTGAAATAGTTGAAGGATTTTTTATATCACATAAAGCATTGGTTAATACTTCCATTTTTGACTCGACTTCATTTCTCTTTTGTATAAGATTGATTGTTAATTCTTCTATTAGTAGATTATCATTATTTGATAATGCCGGTTCAAATTCTGGTAATTCTGTGTCCGAGAATGATTTATTTACAGTTTTAGGTATGCTAATGTGGAAATATCCAAAATTATCCATTGACACCAACGAATACCAAAGCTTTCTACCAAGTGATGTTAATTTTGGATGAACAATGTCATCCGCATACTTTTTAGGGTCTCTATTTAAACCCAAAGAAGTTGCCATGTAAATCAATACACTGTTAGAAACTTGTTTTTCGTTTCTCAAAACCGATTCTTTTCCGTCAAGATTTTGATAAAACCTTAAAAACAGTGCACATTGAAACACCGGGAATTCACATCTTTTGGTTGTATCAAAGTTAGCTAAACAAAATTTGGATATCGCAATCATACTTTCGCATAAAGGATGATTTAGTAAATAAATTTCATCCAATTTTTTCTCAGGTAAATTTGAAGCTAACTCATTAGTTGATAACAAAGATTTATAAGCTAGCTTTAACATAACAAACAAGCTTCCTATGAAAGCCAAATCCAATTTATTTTCCAAGTCAATTACTTTTATAAACATTTCTGAATCATAGTCGTTTGACTTTATTGTATTGAATATTTTGGACATCTGTTGTTCACAAAAAGTTTGGTCGATGTAAGGGGCAAAGGGATAAACAAAATAAAAAAATCTATCAAGCAATAGCCAAATAGTTTTTTTATTCGGTAGGGCAGAGAGGAGTTCACGATATGTAAGATTTTCAATTTCGTACTTTTTTACAGTGATTATATTTGAATCTATGCAATCAGTGGAAAAGAGCTTATCCTTTTCCAATGAAAACTCATTTAAGGAGTTTTCATCAATGAAGGGAGAATATTGACTGAAGAAAATTCCCGATGTTTTTAAAGTATTGAATTTTTCGTACAATATTTTCTCCATAATGGGATGACTAAAAGGATCTTTCAGAAGCAGAGTAATCCAAGCTAATGGCCCATGACCGTTTACTCTTGATACACCATAAAACATTGGTTTATAGCTTTCATATAGATCTATTTTTTGGTCGGGGTTAACTTTCAAATACTTTAACAAATTTGAAATTCTATTTTCCAAAAGCGGTGCTCTGGCATCATCTGAAATAGAAACTTCTTTACTGTGGAGACACTTCTCTAAATTCAGTAGTTTATTCCGTATAAGTTGAATTTCAGAAACCAAAAAGTTACCGTCTATTGTATCATAATCAGGATTATCACCAACACTACTGCCACTAATGTCCTTTTTGCCACAACTAACACTATTGACATTACTGACATTATTAAGACCACTGAATTTATTGACATTATTAAGACCACTGACATCATTAACAGTATTGAGACCACTGATATTATTGGCATTATTGACATTATTGATATTATTGACACCATTGACATTATATACACTATTGACACTATTAACACTATTAACACTATTGACGCTATTGACACTATTGACATTATAATTTAAAGGCCCAGTATTAGAAAAAATACCGTTGGAAGTATCTTTCATATTTTTTGCACATGGAATACTATTGTCACATGATGTATTACTAGCAGATGAAATACTGTTGGTACAATGAATGTTGTCAGTAGATATAACACTGTAGTTCACATCATTACTGATAGTGTTGGTACATATGCTATCAGGTCCGTCGAACTTAAACTTATTTCTCTTCTTTTTGGGCAGTTTGGGTGGCTTTGGTAAATAGTAACATTTTTCGGTTGCATTCCTCGCAATGCAAGCATTACAATAAGGTTTAGCTCGATCACACTTAACTTTTCTTTCACGGCAGCAGGTACAAGAGAGCTGCAGCCTTTTCCTCTTTGACTTTTGATCTGAACATTCCATTACTATGTGCTAGCATGTATTTTTCATGCACCAAGTTGTGATTTAGGAAAAAGAAGGAACACAAATGCAAGGGGATGATGACCCGAAGACAAAGTTCATGTTGATCCGAGAGGTCTAGGACCGGTCAAGTAGAATCGTGCCGAAAAACGGTTCCGCACTGCGTCGATCGTCCCCCACCGCGGCTCGGCAAAAGTCCGTCTGTTGTGCGGCGCAGTTTTTGCAATTTCCACACTTGCGCACTTTTGCATTTTCGCATTTTTTCACATGATTTTCACCCTTCCTAAATTTTCTCAAATTTATTTTCTTATCGTTGCACATGGGCTTTCCTGCTTTGTTGGTTCCGTACCCTTCTGCGGTTATAAGCAGCATATCCCTGCTTTTATTTACCCTGGAGGCTCTTTGCAGCTACCCTTTTGCTTTCTGCTCTAAATTCTATATAAGGGAACAGAATACACCTCTTTGTTTTGTTTCGGTCTCAGTTTGCGCTTCAAGACTTACCTGAGATAATTAAAATACACAAAAGTGTTGTCTGCACGGAAAAGTTTCCTTAGTTTTGATTTTGCTTACAATCAATTGCGTTGCTTCATTTTCTTTTGAATACAAAGTTTATTTCCATCTGTCATCTGTCAACTGTTTCCTTTTCTGCCTTCCAATCTTTCTCTGTGGCATTGCTAATTTAATCGGCACACTTTTTTTTAACACTTTTTTGCGGGACATACTTAGCGAGGGAGTTTTTTCATTTCATACTGGAGCAACTTTCTTTGACACCTGCGTTTCCCCAATTTTTATATCTTTCGCATGATAAAAAATTTGCAAGACGCAGACTCCAAAAGAGAATCGTTTACATCGCCTCATAGTTTGTCTCCTCGGTCAACATTATCATTGTCCGATTCCCTAATTTTGCAAATGGATCACTCATCTTCTCCACGACGGCTACCAATGAAAATTCCTGAAATGTTGGGCTCTAAAGCTTCCAAAAAAGCTGACGAATCCAATGAAGAGTTTACACAAAATAGGGACGAACAAATCATTTCAGAGATAGACGAGGATTCTTCAATCATTCGATCACCCGAGCAAAGCGTCGATGAAAAGGACCTGTTGTTAGCCGTCACAGCCCTTGGAAAGCTTAGAAGCGATCACTCAAACATGACGCAAAGTTCAATCAAAGAAGGAGGAAAAGTTGACAAATCTGATTCTAAACCTACGATATTTGATAAAGTGATATCACATCCTTTGATTTCAAATTCAATCAGTTATGTTCTTGAAAAGACAATAAACACCTCAAACAATAATTTGATTACCAAAAATGTCGACACCACTCAAAAAATTACTCAATTGCCTTCGATTCATTCAATACCATTGATAGCTAAGCTTTCAGAACCTTTGTCTGCATTTAATGAAAATAAAACCAATAGTTTGAAAAGAAAAAGAAGTGACATGAACTCATTTGGTTTTTCAGGTGAAAATATTGAGGTGTCCAAAGAAAAGATTACAACTAGCACCAAAAACAATAGATTTAAAAAGGCAAACACTCAGGATTTGAGGCAGCGGGTTGCAATATCGTCAGCCGTTTCGGCTCAAAAATCACTACAAGAATTGACACATTTGTCAAGTTTAAATTTGAACATTGAAAGTAGGAAAAAATTAACCATGTTGATACATTTTCTTAAATTAGGTAACACCCAGTTAAGTGAAAGAATTGATAATTTGATTCAAACTGTTGATACAAAGCGTGAAAAATTACGTGCCAGGACAAACAGCTTTAGTGAATCAAGGTCAAATAGTGAACCTGATATTACTGTTCAACAAATTAAACATGATATTGTTACAACCGTTAAAAAAATTGTCAGTGTGGTCTCTAAAGTTTCAGCTCAATCGTTGTCTGAGCCGGCTAGGTCAAATGTCAGAGAAGCTCTTTTGAAGCTTCCCGCAAATTGGGCAACCATGTTAAATAATGAATCGGTGTTTTCTATGAGTATAGATGATAATATAAATTATGATCATGGTGAAGAACATGATGCAGAAAACGAGGATGAAGCCGAAAAAGAAGATGATGAAGACAGTGATGACGATGATGAAGATTATTATGATGATGCGGTCAGTGATGCTAAATCTTTGAACTCTTTTCACGGAGACTCATCAGAACACCATAATAAACAGGGCTCAAATAGCTGTGATTTAGTGACTGAAGATATACCTACAATGACCGTTACTAATAAAACAATGTTCAAAAGAACACGTAAACCATCAATCAGTAGGCGTTTATTAACAAGTTTGATACGATATAGAAAGACAAAGGGTGGAGAGCTAGATAAAAATACCGCCAAGGTGAAACATTGGTTTAGAGAAAAAATTAAAGATCAAATGACGCACGATTCAAGTGGTAAAGTTTTGATCCTTGCGCAAGAATCATTGGATATGGTTAACAAGATTATCAAATTTTGCAACGAAAGTTTGGATAAAGCTGATACCTGGAATAAAGTTAGGCAGCAACAACATCAAATTGAATTACTGCAAAGATTACAAAATATAAGCCAAATCAACCGCATACCAAACGAGAACAAAAAGGAAGATGTCGTTGAGACAATGGTTGTGAAAGAAAACGACAACGATCGAGACTGAAAACAACATTAGCTTTGACGCATTTTACCTGATGTTATCATTATTATTCATTTCCTATAAATACGTTTTTAAAATTTATATATGTTGGATTTTATATATAATTAATTGTAACCATACCACTATTTTTTCAAAGCATTAAGAACAGCGTCAATACCGGAGTTTTCAACTGATCCGCTAGTTTTATCAACTCCAACGTATTGAACTTTACCAGAACTGTCGATAATAATTGCACTACGTGTGGCACGTAAACCATTTTTTGCAAATAAATCCTTTGGTTCGCCGACCAAACCAACAGAGCTCAACCATTCAGCACCTGCATCACTGACAAATTTGATATAACCACTAGCAACTTCCTTAGCAACATCAGGCTTTTCGCTGACAAGATTATCACCCCAAGCTCTAGTAATAAATGGACTATCGGTGGATAAAATCAACACATTCTTGATACTTGCCTTTTTTAAAAGGCCAATTGCACTTGTAGTTAAAAAGCCTGGAATATGTCTTTCTGAACATGTTGGAGTGAAAGCACCAGGAACATTGACAAGCAATGTAGGATGTTCAAGTTTATTGACGTCAATCTTTTCAGGTGCAAATGAACAGACTTCACCGACCTTTGGTGGTAAATGGAATAATGGGATGGATGGGACTCTACTTCCAATTCTAATTGACATTTCTTCTTCTTAAATATTTCTGTGGCTTAGGAAATAACAACTGACAAGCGTTCAGCAGGAAGCAAAAATCCGGGAAGCACGGTCTCTTTTATATCCGTCATGCTTAATTAATCAGACCGGGCCTTGACCAAACTGGGCCTTGACTAGACCGGGGATTTGTTTTCTGGCCCCAAAGCCACAGCGGGAATTACTAATGCGACATTGTAGCTGTCGTGTTGTGTCACCAGTTTAGTTGTGGGTTATATTTCATTTGCCCAAGGACATACATTCTTCGGGTCCACTGCCACTGATTCTTTCAATAAACAATCACGCTAGCTGGGCTTTCTAAACTATGGATTTGATTATAGACAATAGTAGAGGCTGTGATTTTACTTCACCCTTGATATCTCCGGATTCCAATGCCCTCTCCCCTTGTTTTATTGCACTTTTGTTTTCCATTTTGGCGATTTTGACATCGTTTTCAGGTTTTTACCAACTTATTAAGTATTTGAAGTATACACCTACGTATGGGACTTTAGTGTCGGAGACATCACATCAATCGCTAAAGGTTATTTTGCTCTTAATCCAAATTACCATTGTTGGACTCCTATTCATAGGCGGCTCAATAGATTCAGGGATACCGTTTCAAATATACTCTTACATCTTTTGCACGCTACATTCACTCCTAATTATATTTCCCCTTCATTTAATTGAAAATTCGAAATCCAGTGTTCCGTCAGCAACACTTTTGTTTTACTGGCCCCTCCAATTCTGTCTTCTACTAGCCATTTATGTCCAACAAGTTTTTGCTTCACAAGAACATAAAATTTTTCAAGATGGATCCGAATTGGAGCCTTTTTTGATCGCCACCTCTTTGGTGATTAATGCATTTGTGTTTATAATGGAGTATAATTTTTACAAACCGAATGGAGAATTATCTGATTTGAATGCTGAGTCCAAATCAGTTCTCTCAGAGCCTGATGTTTTCTCAAAACTTACATTCTCATGGATGAATAGTTTGCTACAATTAGCACAAGATAATGGGGGCTTAGAACAATCTGATTTACCACCACCTCCAAAAATAGTTTCGACCGCATATTGTGCACCCATTCTGGAAGAACATTGGGATGCCGAACTCAATAATGATAAAACTAAACCTCCTTCTTTGTTAATGGCACTTACGAAAACTTTTGGTATGGCACTTTTGAGTGCCTTACTTTTTGACCTGGCAGAATCAATCGTATCATTTGTACAGCCGTTGTTGTTAAGAAAGTTAATTCAGTTTTTTAATGTCAAAGACTCCAACCCATTAATTATCAAAGGTCTCTCAATTTCCTTGATTATGTTCTTATCAAATTTGTTAGGTGCTGCCTTCTACAATCAGTATATCATTATGACTGCTGAAGTTGCACTAGGCTGCAAAGCAGCATTAATGAATTTGGTTTATAATAAAGCAATGAAATTGTCCCCAAGTGAGAAAGTCAACAGATCGAATGGTGATATTATTAACCATATGTCTGTTGATATTTCTAGAATTGAGTCATTATCGTCGTACGTTCAAACAATGGTCAGTGCTCCTACAAGACTAGTTTTATGTCTTTGGTTATTGTATTGGTTGCTTGGAAACTCCACATTCGTTGGCATTATTACAATGGGTGTTATGATTCCTCTAAACACTGTACTTGTTAAATCATTAAGGACTTTTCATAGACAACAAATGGTTTTGAAGGATAAGAGGACAAGCTTTGTCAGTGAAATTTTACAAAATGTCAAAAGCATCAAACTTTACGCTTGGGAAAAGCCAATGTTAGAAAAATTGAGATTTTTAAGAGATGATCAAGAATTGAAGAATTTGAATAAAATTGGTGTCTTATCGGCTGGTATCAATTTTGCGTGGACATGTGTTCCGTTCTTCGTTTCTTGTTCAACTTTTGCCGTTTTCGCAGTTGTATCGGATGTGCCCCTATCACCTGAAATTGTCTTCCCCGCCTTATCTCTCTTTGATTTATTGTCAGACCCAATTTTTGCTATACCGTCTTTAATCACGGCTCTTATTGAATGCAATGTTTCACTTACGAGAATTGTATCCTTTTTAACAGCTGAAGAGATTGACCCAAATTTGATTACTAGGTTGCCGAAAGTTAACAAGCTAGGTGAAAAATCAGTTGATATTTCCAATGCCACTTTTATTTGGAGCAAGCCGTCCGACTCTACAGATAACGAGGCCAGCGTTGATGGTATAAAGGTTCCAGCGTTAAAAAACATTAATTTTGAAGCTAAAAAAGGTGAATTAACTTGTGTTCTTGGCAAAGTTGGATCAGGTAAATCTACCCTTTTGAAATGTTTGCTGGGCGAATTGCCTATTGTTTCTGCAGATAATATCAAAAAATATAATGTTTCCATATGTGGAAGTGTGGCTTATTGTTCACAAATCCCATGGATTATTAATGCTAGTTTCAAAGATAATATTTTATTTGGTCACAAATATGACGAAGAGTTTTATAACAAAGCAATTGAAGCTTGCCAATTATTACAAGATCTGGAGATTTTGCCTGATGGACATGAGACATTAGTTGGTGAAAAGGGTATCAGCTTGTCAGGTGGGCAAAAGGCAAGGCTTTCATTAGCTAGGGCAATTTACGCAAGGGCAGATGTTTATCTTTTTGATGACATTTTGAGTGCAGTCGACGCTCATGTTGGTCAAAAAATTATTGATAGCGTTTTGGGAAGAAAAGGTATTTTGAAAACTAAGACAAAAATTTTATCTACGAATTCAATCAAAGTTTTGAATGAAGCATCAAATGTTTATTTACTGAAAGACAATACAATTGCGGAATCTGGTCCCACCAATGAAGTTTTGAAAAATAAATCGGGCGAACTTTACAGACTAATCCAAGAATATGGATTCAAGAACAATAATGATAGTGCTGGAAATACCGAGAAACAGGCTGGTATCAAACCATCATCATCATCTTCTTCTTCTTCTATTGAAACCGAAGATTTATTAGTTGAGGGTGAATATGAAGGTGTCGGGCCGTTGGGTGTAAGCATTGATGAAAATACAGGCGAAGAATTGATTAAATTTGATAAGAAAATGTCAAGCAGGGCGCTAAGTAGCACGTGTGACTCAACTTTAAAAGCTGCCAGTATCGCATCATTTAGAGAAATGTTTTCTAACAAAAAGATTGAAAGAAAAATGAATCAATCAGAAGAAACAAAAGAAAAGGGCAATGTTAAATGGTCAACATTCAAGCAATATGCTAAAGCGTGTACTTATACTGGAATGTTTATCACCTTGTCGTTGGTGGTTGTCACGGTATGTATGTCAATTGCAAGCAATTATTGGTTGCTGTATTGGTCTGAAAATAATATCAAGGAAGGTTCAAATAAAGATATTTTAATGTATGTTGGCATTTATGCGTTATTAGGTATTGGATCTGGATTTTTCACGCTAATCAGGGCCATGTGTATGTGGTCATTATGTTCAATCCGTGCATCCAAAAAATTACATTCCGATATGGCTAAGGCCGTTTTAAATTCTCCACTTCAATTTTTTGAGACCACGCCATTGGGTCGTATTATCAACAGATTCAGCCAAGATATGAGAACCGTTGATAATGCTTTACCAAGAGTTTTCTCTGCATTATTCAGTTCATGCATCAAAACACTATTAACCATGGTTATTATTGGGTACAATATGCCAGTATTTATCATCCTTATTATTGGGCTTTCGTTTGTTTATAAATATTATCAAAGGTATTACGTTACCACAATTAGGGATTTAAAGAGGATTGTTAGTATTTCCAAGAGTCCAATTTTTGCATTGATTCAAGAATCCTTGAACGGATGTGAAACAATTCGGGCATATGGACAAAGCAGCCGATTTTCATTTTTGAACTCGTCGAATATTGATAATAGTCAAATATCGTCATATTGTTTGAAATCAACAAATAGGTGGTTATCCACAAGACTTCAATTTATAGGATCATTGATTACATTGTCTGCGTCATTATTGGCGTTGAGTTCACTTTATTCCAACGACAGAATTAGTGCTGGATTGATTGGACTAATTATGAGTTATGCGATGCGAGTCACGTCAAGCTTGAGTTTCATTGTCAGAAGGTCAGTTGAAATTGAATCAGACGTTATCTGCTGCGAACGTATTTTCGAATACTGCAATTTGCCCGCCGAAAAGGATGAAGATGCAATTAAAGATCAATTAATTGAACCGCCTGCTGACTGGCCCGACAAAGGTGTTATTAAATTTGATCATTATTCAACTAGATATAGAAAAAACTTAGATCCCATTTTGAATGATGTTTCGTTTGCGGTCCAATCGAGAGAGAAGATTGGTATTGTTGGACGAACCGGGGCCGGTAAATCGTCTTTGGTATTATCAATTTTCAGAATTATTGAAGCAATTCAAGGTCATATTGAAATTGACGAGCTAGATACAAGCAAATTGAGATTACACGATCTAAGAAATAATCTTTCAATTATTCCACAGGATGCACAGTGTATTGAAGGTAGCGTCAGATATAATCTTGATCCATTGCATCAATATAGTGATGAGGAAATTTGGGAAGCACTGAAAATGTCGAGATTGGATGAGCATATCAAGAGCATGGCACTCGATCAGGATTGTGTGGAGGAGCCATTGAATTCTTCGATCAGTGAAAGCGGGGGTAATTTGTCTGTCGGACAGAGGCAACTCATTTGTTTGGCGAGAGTTTTACTAAAGACACAACCGAGTAAGAGCTCAGCATCAAAACCTACGAAGATATTGATTCTTGATGAAGCCACTTCAAGTATCGACACCGAGACCGATAATTTGATCCAGAAGACCATTCGTGACCGGTGTGATCATTTGACGATTTTGACAATTGCACATCGTTTAAACACGATCATGGACAGCGACAAAGTGTTGGTTTTGGAAAAGGGCCAAATTGCCGAGTTCGACACGCCGGCCAAGCTACTTTCGTCGCCAGACACGTTGTTTTACCAGCTGTGTGTGAGCGGTGGGTACATTCCCGACGACCTGACAGGAACCCAGCAGTCGTAGAAACGAAGATGTCGGGCAAACAGCACGCGGCCGCGGAGATGTTCCGAGTAGAGAAACATCCGACTTTGGGATATTTCCGAACAGTTTAGCGGGGGCGGGGTGTGGGGTGAAAAGTGAGAAGGGCTGGCAAAGACCGGGGCTGGGGTGGAGCTGGAGCCGCCTGACCTGGTTTCGTTGCTTTTCTGCTTTCTCTTTTTTTTTCTTCTCTTCTCCTCTCTTTTCTTCTCTGCTGTTTGTCCTGGCTCCTGTATACAACAATTGATAATGACTACAGGTAACAGTGCACTAGAAGAAAGTTTGAAGAGGGTGGAATCGGAGTTTTGGCTTCCCACCGAAACATTAGACAAGATTGTGGAGTATTTCATCTCAGAACTGCAGAGGGGTAACGTCGACGGCACCGATCCTCTTGGAATTCCAATGAACGTCGCTTGGGTGATGGAGTATCCAACGGGTGAAGAAAGGGGTGATTATCTGGCCCTCGATTTTGGTGGTACCAATTTAAGGGTCGTTATGGTTCATCTTTTAGGTAACTGCAAATTAGAAACCGATCAATCTTTCTACAGGTTGCCCAAGGGAATAAGGACGGTTCAAGATTACAACGTTCTTTTCGAATTCATGGCCGAGTGTCTTGAAAAATTCTTGGTGGAAAAACATCCAAGTGGTGTTCCAAGTAACAAGACCTTCCCCTTAGGTTTCACATTCTCATACCCTGCAACTCAAAGTAGGATTGATTCCGGAGTTTTACAAAGATGGACGAAAGGTTTTAACATCCCCGGTGTCGAAGGTAAGGACGTTGTGCCAATCTTGATGGAAAAAATTAACAAAAGGAACTTACCAATCAAAGTTGTTGCATTGATAAACGATACCTGTGGTGCCTTGGTTGCTTCCAGGTACGTTGATCAATTGACTGAGATGGGATGCATTTTCGGTACCGGTGTCAACGGTGCATATTATGAAAATGTGTCCAACATCACTAAGTTTAAGGGTAAACTCCCAGCAGACATTCCTCAAGATTCCCCAATGTTGATCAACTGTGAATATGGTTCTTTTGATAATGCCCACAAGGCAATTCCAAGGACAAAGTATGATATAGTCATTGATGAAAAATCCCCAAGGCCTGGTCAACAGACTTTCGAAAAAATGACGGCTGGTTTTTACTTGGGTGATTTAATGAGACTCGTTCTACTTGATCAATACAACTCCGGCATTCTGTTTCAAAACGCAGATCCAGACTTGGTTAAACTATTGAATACAGAAAACTGTATCGATACTCCGTTCTTATCGTATTTAGAGGCTGACGAAACGGACGATTTATCGATCTCAAAGCAAACTTTTGCAGACGCCATGAATTATCCAAATGCAACATACGAGGAATGCTATTTTGCCAAAAAAACAGCCACGTTCATAGGTACAAGGGCAGCTAGATTGTCGATTTGTGGTGTCTCTGCGGTTTGCAAGAAAAGAGGCTATAAAACATGTCACGTTGCAGCCGACGGTTCCGTGTATATGAAGTATCCAAACTTCCCACAACGTGCAGCAGAGGCATTATCTGATGTTTTCCGTTGGGGTGATGATATGCCATATGAAGATCATCCAATCAAGATCGTTAGAGCACTGGATGGTTCCGGCGTTGGTGCTGCGGTGATTGCTGCGCTTTCACATAAGAGGCAAGAATTGGGTCTGTCTTTAGGTTTAGATAGTTAGTTAATACGGTTGTGTACTTAGACACCTATATATATAGAGTCAATATAGAAACGTGTAAGATTTGATTTTGACTAGATTTTAACGATGAAGTTTACTATGATGAATGAAAAAAAAATGATGAACTGAGTCACGGCTCGCTGTAGGCGGATAACAAAATGGGTGTGTATCTATCTATCTGGCTACCAGGGAGTGAGACAAGATCATAATGACTGCTTTGTCACGATCCATAGCTACACATGAGTGAAATACTCGAGGGCATCACCCCGGCCAAGAGCCTCTTGACTATTTCTTCGCATGTCGTCCATGGGCATGTCGGCAATGATGCAATACAATTTCCCTTGAATCTGCGAAACTGGAACGTGGATTGTATCTATACGACGAATCTGTCGACACATCCGGGACATGGACGCTTCACTGGCGGGAAGGTCGACGCACAGCTAGTCACTGATTTGTTCAAAGGGTTGCAGGAACTATCATTGGATAAGGAGTACGAGGCAGTTATTGTTGGATACATCGCAAGTGATGAAATTCTTCACTCAGTCTGGAATAACATTTTATTACAATTACAAACCAAAATCGTTAAAGTGATGGATCCAGTCATGGGTGATAATGGCAAAGTGTATGTGAATGAAGATATCGTTACATCGTATATACATCTCTTGGGTACCAACCAAGTTGAAATAGACTTGCTAACACCAAACCAGTTTGAAATGAAGTTATTAACCGGCGTGGAAATTGATTCATGGGATTCGGTTTTGGAAGCTCTCAGCGTTTTCCGTTCCAAGTATTACAAGGTCAAGAATGTTGTTTTATCATCAGTGATAATACAGGGCAAAATGTATTGCGTGGGTGCAACCCAAAGCAAAACTTTTTACTTCAGTGTGAACGAAATTGACGCCGTCTTTTCAGGTTCGGGTGATTTATTTTTAGGTATTTTAACGGATGAGTTCGTGAAAAATGGTGATTTGGCAATCGCATTGAGTAAAACTATAAACATTGTGGAGAAAGTGTTGCTGTTAAGTTATCAACTAGTTGAAAATAATCAATCGAACAAGAAGACAATTAATGGTAAATTCTACATACCGGATTTGAAACTGATCGAATCAAAAAAGATATTATTATCCGACACTAAGTTCGATGACCCGATGTTTCTAGATTAATCCTTATAAACTATTGTACATGTAAGTTCTTATTAGAGTAAAAGTTCAGTTTCGTTGTCTGAAAAATCTTCAGTATTTTGAACTATTGCCTTATTTTTCATCTTCTGTACGTTACTTCTTGCTTGTTTGATCAAATCGGCGTACTGATTTTTGTTCTTACTGTTCCATTCCGCGTGTTCCACCTTTTGTCGTTTGATGGTTTGTTCATCAAATGTGATAGGCGGCGAACTGGAAATTCTGTTTCGTACTTTGTTATTCTTATTCATGAGTAGTTCCCATTTTTGTAATCGATCTGCCAAAACCCGATCATTGACTGGATTGATGGAATCCAAATTGGAGTTATACAAATTGATGTACTCCTTCATTCGTGTTTCCATGTGCGTACGTGAACCGGTTGCTGGTAAATGTAGTGAGTGCAATTTTTCTCTCAATTTCAGCGTAGACATTGAAGTATCCAAATTAGCCAATCTTTGTTTCTTCTTGATGGATTCGGGCTGCAATTGAATGGTGGTAGTTTTTAAAGAAACTTTTCCCGGTTTCGTTTCCTTTCCTGACTGCTGTAAGCACTTATCGATGTGTGAACCTTCGATTTCACTAAGTGGCATAAACACTCCACATATGGGACACTCAGTCAAACTTTCATGAGTTTCCTTTTTGTTTACTTCCTCGTTTATATCAGATACTTGTTCATCTTGTGAATCATTGACGTGGTCCAATTGTAAACTATCCAATAAACTTGACCTATTGGCGTTAAACCACTGGATGATATTATCTAAAAGTAAAACTTTTCGTAACCCACTTTCATAAGTTTCTTCCAAACACGCAGGACACTTATTCGTTTCACCAATCGTCCTTCTGATACAGATCGAGCAGAAAATGTGTCCGCAGGTAGTCAAGACTGGTGCCTTAAGAAAATCTTTGCATATTTGACATCTCAAAAACGTATCCAGCTCCCCTAATGCCGGAAATTTGCACTTTAACCAGTCGGTGGGATCATTTATCTCCTCCGACGAATCAGAAAAAATTGGCAGCATAAGTTTTACTATACCTATACCCTTTACACATGTATATACAAGCGGTGAATCCGAAGGGAAAGGAAGAGGAAGAACAAGAAAGCGACGCGTTCCATCATTAGGACATGAAAATCAACTCTTTTTCCGGTGGAACGATGGATTTGGCCCACTGTGGGAGATCAGTTCTGTATGACCAGAGAGGTTTTTTGGCTCCCACTGGATGATAAGAGTACTCCAATGCGTGCAAACGCATGCCTGTGTCAGTATCCTGCTTTGGGTTTTTATATGTGACGTGAGAACAGTATGAACAAGCGCTTTCCATTTCCCAGGTTTTCACCCTCTCTTGTAGCTGTAGCTCGTACTTCCTTCTGAATTCAAGAAATGTCTTCTTATCCGGGTTGGCCATCATCTTTTCTTTAAGAATCCCATCGATCCCATAAAGTGGATCATTAACTATATGAAACCCCGAAGTTCTCAAATGCTGTCTGATTTGGTGTTTCCTACCAGTATATAGCATACACTCAATTAAACTGGTGTCTGTATCTGCATTATAGTGTAATCTATGAAAAACGGTTTTGCCGTAGAGTGGACTTTTACCAATTCCACCATTTTCATACCGTTTACCTAAATCCACATCGATGACAGGGCTTTTGCAAATTCTGTGTTTCCCTCCAAAATCTCCATGCACTAAAGCAACGTATCGCTTAGTCACTCCCTTCTTCTCTTCAATTTGCCTACCCATATTAGAGCACATTTCTTGATTTTTGGCAAACATCAAAATGCCGGAAGTATCTTTGTCGATACGATGACAGGGCCACAAATTGTTATATCCTTGTTTTCGCAGTTGATACTGTAAAGAATTATATTTATATGCCATTCCCGTTGGGTGTACTGGTATACCGGATGGCTTATTTATAACCAACATGTCTTTGTCTTCATGAACGACATCAAATTTTTCGTAGTATGGGATTTTCAGTTCGTGAATGCATGCATTGTTAGCAATGACATCGTTAGCTCTAAGCTCGAGATCGTATAGCTCAAACCCTTTGATAACATAATAATCCGAAAAATCGTCATCTTTTACTTTTGATTTTGATTTTCTAAGTTTGTCATCTTTCGATCTATAAACCCATAATTCTTCATTGTCGATCTGTCTCTTATAAAAATCTAAGTCTCTTCCAAGAAACGTGAGCTCAAACAATTTCAACACCGTCATCGGTTTTTTTTTATTCACTTTCCGAACATTATTGTACGTTAGTTTCAAATACGGCATAACACTTTGATATCCATCTTCTTGTGTAAATATCGGTGGATCGGGCTGCGGACTTATACGTGGGACGTTGTCAGGTATGGTTTCGGGATTTTGAAACTTTTTGGGAGTTTGAACAATTTTGAATAGCCTGTTGGGGACATTAGTGGAGTTCCAGCGTCTGATGAGCGACTTGAACATGGCCGTTACGAACGTGGTTTGGTTATCCGTGTTTGTAGAACTTGAAAAAAAAATTACATAATCATGTAGACATACAAACGAGTACACGTTTATATAAAGCTGAGCACTGGCTACTACCAGAGACGTTCCAAGGTACCACCACTACCTGAACCATTTATATTCCTAAAATGCATTAGAGCCCCGACAATTTTCATCAACCTCGTGTGATCCAATTCCACTTCTGCATCAAAAGTGATACGTCCCGAGCCAGGTTCAATTCTATGTAACACTTCATTGACAACCTTGATAGTTGCTCTAATTTTAATCTTGTAATTGATGTCCTTGATATAGAGACTTTCCTGATCAGGATCTTCATCTATCGACCCATCTACTCCCGCTTTCAGTGGATGCACGTACTTGTTTATATCTGTTGGCAAGATGGGTGCATCTATTTCTCGGTACCTGATTATTGGTTTGAACCATGAATTACGGAAGTCCAATTCAATTCCTTCCACAGCCAACTTATTGTACTCCACTCTGACTTCAAAAGATTCGTATTCCCCGAGAGTGACGGGTAATCCGAGATACTCTCTGACCTCATGGTTGATGTTTAGTCTTCTCGATAACTTATCTTTTGCAACCTGCTTTAGCATTTCCACATCCACATTTTCAAACCCTGCTGCCTGATCTAATGGCACTGATGAGTTAATCCAAAGAGGGAAGAAAACAGGTCGGTTGCTATACGTTTCATAAACGATGTAACCTAGTCCAAATGTGAAGAACGGTATGAAGACCACACCCAATTTTAGGAATGGTGTCCACCATGGATTTTTGAAAACAACCTGCCTTGCAGGGGCTTCATTTGATGATGTGGAAGATTGGATTTTTGCACGTTCAGCATCAGATAATTGGTTCTGTGGCAGGGGCTTGGAGCTTCTAAACGATGGAGGTAGATTGAGTCTTGATTTGGAGGAATTTGAAGAGTTTGAAGATTTTGTAAAAATTGAAGGAGTCAATCTGAATGTTCGTATCTGAGTGGTAAACTTATTATTGATTGAAAGCAGTGGTCTATAATGTATCATTGTTTGCCCTTTTATCATTGCTGAATAGTGCATGAAAGTAGAATATGTAAAAAAACATTAGAAAATGTAAAATTGAATGAGGTGCGGCAAATTTAACTAGACAGGCATTCATGCCACTTACCAGCTATCTAGGTCTATATCTTTCCTCATTCAGTAGAGTGCAAACCAAGGTAAAGAACATGGGTGTTGACACAGACCTGAGCAAGAGAATTGATGGGTTAAAGCTAGAAGATCAGCTGGATGCGTGGGAGGACGTGGATTGTTGGGTCGATGATGATTTCGATGCCAATGAGCTAGTTAACGGCGAAGATGATAGTGCCTGGGAAAACGTAACGGAAGAGAAGCATTCTGCGAAGAGTGAGATAGGGAGGGAACATGTGAAGAAAGCGACGAATGAGAGACGGATACCGAAGGGCCCTAAGGGTGGAAGTACTAATCTCAAAAATAGTCACAAAAATCGAGACAAAGATATGAAAACAGATAGGGATGTTGCCAGGTTGATGCCGGTAGGTGGATGGAAACCACCAGCAACTGTGAATAAAGATACGAATACAAGAAGGGGTAAATTGGACAGTGATGTAGCAAGATTAATGCCCGTCGCTGGGTGGAAAGGGAAAGAGGTACAAGCGAAGGATGAGAAGAAACACAGACACAAAAGACACCCCTCCACCGACACCAAACACAGACAGAACAATGGTGAAGAACAGCGGGAGCTAGCGCAGGAGCTGGCGGAAAAGAAGAAGGAAGAAAAGAAGGAAGAAAAGAAAAGCAAGGGAAAGCAAGTCCATGGAAGAGACAGTATTGTGAGAATACACTACACCAAGGAAACGGCGAAACCGACCAAGAAAGTGACGCTTGAATCCCGCTGGGCAGAGGAGCCAGATGTTACTGTCCAAACCAACCAGCAGAGCAGCAGAGACCACTACCGGACACAGAAGATTTCCAGCCAGCTGGAATGGGACACCGGTGTCTCCCGCCAGGACCATCAGCAACACGAGCCCGTCGCAGCTGGCAGACCGTCCCCTGCCATGACCTCGTCGTCTTCTTCTGCTTCTGCTTCTGCTTCCTCCTCTTCACCAACTGCTCCCCGGAAACACCGACACAAACACTTCTCCTACGAACCGGAATCCCGGTGGGCCTAGAACCCGATAAGAACCCGATAAGAACCCGCTTATGTAATTGTTTACGTAATGTGCTTACGTACGCGTTTCTGCTTACCTAATGCTGTCCAGCTGCCAGCGGGTGCGCGGGCAACCAAGCGCCCGATCTGATTGGTCGCGCTGTTTTGCGTGCGCCCGATTACCTAATGGTTCTGCGTCTGGCGCCATTGGTATCACTCCATTTCGCCACTGGTGCTTTCATGTTTCTGGCTTCTGCTCCTACAACTACTTGCCTCTCCGTTAGTTCCCCTCCTTCACCAACTGCACAATGGCTACCCCACAAAGAATCATCGAGTTCCAAAAATTCTACCAAACCACCAGCAAACCACTTTGGAGATCTCATCCAAATGCTAAGCTATTTTTAATCCCTTACTTTGCTGCTTTCACCGTCTCATTGAGTGCTTCCTTAATCTACGCTGTCAGAGCTGGTTTCGGTGTCAAGGATGTTAACTAGGTTTCTATTGTGTTTATTTCTTATTACTATCTCTTACTATTATTATTATTATTCCAATATATATATATAGACTTCTACATTTACTCTAATAAATATTTATTGATTGTTTAGTTCTTGTTCAATTTTTTTTCCTTAACTGCGCTTACGTAAATTTTTAACGCTAGCATGAATAGATATCAAATTCATCAACAACAGCTACAACCCCCCGCCCCGGGACTCAACATCAAAGCCAAGCTTAGCTTCTGATGTCTGCAATTACCAAGCCTGACACTAACAAAAAACGACGCAAACATCACACGAGAGCCCCCAAAGCATGCACACTTTGCAGACAGCAGAAAACCAGATGTCTCAGATCGAACTCAGCAAATGTAAGCTCTTGTCTGAGATGTATTTCTCTGAATTTGGACTGCTCATTCAACAGCGACTCAAGAACCCCTTTGTTTGCAAACGATAATATTTTGCCCATTTCCATAAACAGTGCTGCAGATGCTTCAAAGTTAGAAACCGTCGATGCAAACGTTAAGCAAATACTGAACATGCTAAACACAGCGACAACAACGACAATAAGGTCGAACCCTTTACCCATTTTCAACGATCCATTGAACACTACAAACGTTCCCATACAGCCGCAACTGCTTTCTCCCTTGAACTACTTCAATAATCTTGCATCAAACAATGCACTCCCGCTATGTTTGCAATACCAGCTATATCCACTGCACTCATTTCGGCCGCCATATCAAGACATCATCTCCTCGGAGATTTTGTCAATGGATCAGGCGATCCAATTACTTGATATATTTCGTGACAGGTACGGACGTTGGGTTTCTTTCCCATCAACTGCATCCACACACAAATTGCTCAAGAGATTACGTGCAAGGTGTCCATTGTTACTGACAATCAGTTGCTTGTTAAGTCTAAAATACGGCGATCCACTGCTGAAGCTTAAAGTATGGAACCGCCTGTGTCTCATTTTACATAAGGAAGTTCACTGGCTTAGTTCGACGTATTCTGGTGGCTTAGAGGAACTACAATGTCTTATCATCCTCAGTGCTTATTCAATCGGACTAAGTGAAAATGTGGCTGAAAAGTCTAACAATCCACTTTTTTTGCTTGATGGCTGGCATTTGAGTGGTATAGGTCTCGTATTATTTGAAAAAATCAATGGGTATGGGCTACTCGATCAGTTATACGGGGATGAAATCGAGTCAATTTGGAACGACACGAAAAATAAAATTTCACTAACCCCGCAACCTAAAAGCACAATCACAGATTTCGAAGAAGAAGAACAAGATGGAGTTGGAGCTGGAGTTAGAGAGGACGATGATGATGACGTTGACGTTGACGTTGACGTTGACGTTGACGTTGACGATGACGATGACGAGGATGATGACGATGACGAGGATGATGATAACGAGGATGATGAGTTTAATCTGCTCACATTACACAGAATTTGGAACACCCTTATTCTCATCCAATTGGCCTATTGTCTTTTATATGGGCGTAAGTCGTGGATTGGTGTGGATAAACTTATGCCTAGAAAAGTATCGCATATCAATAACTCCACGAATTTCGATGCCCGAATAATTGGTGAAATTCACATATACTTAATAGGTTACAAATATACGGTTTTGAATCATACACATGCGGAGACGGTTGAAGATGTAAGTAAATGGATGGAGAAATGGAATTCTACGTTTGGTCAAGCTTCGAATCAGTTTGTTGAAATTGATTACCACTTCGTACAAATTCTCATCATTATTAAACAGCGTAAGCTAGATTTGAATTCAATAGGCTTGGCGGATTTAGGAGATTTGACCGAGATCAAAGACCATGCCATTGAGATTATAACTCTGATAAGCTCAGTTAACGATGATTCATATTTCGCATTTTTGAGCGACCAAATTCATCTCACCATCTTCTATGCAACAAATATTCTCATCAACATACTCCCAACAAATTCGGACATTGACACCGCAGTCATTGAAAAGATTAAAATGTTGATATTCAGATTCAGGACAATTGCAACTACAACCGACGATTCATTTTACAAATTTTACAATATCCTACAATCAAACTACAATGCAAAATTAAATAAATAAAGCTGTATAATTAAAAGATCAGACTGACATGCAAATCGTTTGTTTTGGTTATCATCGCACTTTCATAAGAAAGTACTCCAAAACTTGGTATAGTTATCATCATAGTAAATTTTAAGTGAAATTTAACGAAGCCTTCACCTGAAGATTTGGTTTAAAAATACTGTATTTCTTGTTATTTTCAGCAGCACGGCTCGTCAAAGCCGGTATATCATCAAACATCCAACTCAACAAAGCGGATTACAGTTGACCGTCGTGAGATGTGCAAATCATCATATACAACAAGAAACGGTAGAAAAGAATGGAAATAACACCCTTGTTATAATCCAGTTTAAAAAAGAAAAACCAATAATACAATCATCAGACGTGAAAAAACGTGTCTTCAAAAAAAATCAGACATATGCTTGTCTTTTTATTTTCATGTTCATCAGTTGATCAGAGTATAACAAAAAAAAAAATTCAATACCTCACCTGAAGTATTAAAATAATAAAGTAATTCTCATCAGAAATGCATGAATGGTAATAAAAAAAAGTTATCAGCATAGTGCAACACATCTGACTCGTCATCTAGGTAATCATCAAATGAGAATTGTAAGAATTAATACTAATTGAACCTTCAATCTAGTACTCATATAAAAAGAAAAAAAAGTCAACTATAATCAGTTAGAATAGGTTTCTGAGGCCTATCATTAAAGCGTTGTCACTCATGTACTTATCGGTGCCCAGTGCTATAATTCCTCATGTAGTTGTCGGAGAAAAAAAACTGAAACTAAGAATCCTTTCTTATAAATCAGTATCTTTTTGGAAAAAAAATCAAAAGAAACTAGGTATAACGATCAGTAAGCAGCCAAAATTTCTCAGCATTTAAATAAATATCAGCCGGTAATTCCATTAATATTTTGTTTAGTCATCATGCTTATACCTAGTAAACAAAAAAAATCAATAAAATAAAATAAACAAGAAAAATAACCAGGACTCCTTCCTGTTTATCAAACAAGTATATTTTATCAAAAGAGTAAGACAAAAGCAACAACAAGACTAGTCAGTGAACAATTTGAGATCATGTAATATCATAAACTCTAGTTTGAATATTTACGGTTGAGATCATCATATTTGTCTGTGTTGTGCAAATGTTTTTCAACACAAGCAAACCACCACGGACTAGCCTGGTCACCTGACCCATCCAACCAGTGGCACTATGCTGTGCTTCCTCTTAAGTTAAGAAGAAAGAGAAATACTGAAAGCAGAGGAAGGTAGGAAAAGCCAACCCTCTTAAAGCAGTTGCCACTCGATCGAACAAAAAATTCGCGAGCAACAACTTCACTACATGAGAAAAGAGGGTTTCTCTTCACACTGCATATTTGGATTGAGCAATAAAGGAATTGAAAATTAAGTATGACTGAATCGCCCACATCACATACTGAGGTTCCTGTGATCTTTGAGAGAGATGTTTTGAAAGTGGCACTACCATTGGACATAAGCAAAGTAATTAAAAAAGTACCTTTACAGGAGTCAGAGTTGTCACAATTCAAGAAATACTCAGACAACAGCAATGAGACAAATTTTGCACGGTTTTACACATCAGAGGATCCAGAATCATTAATTAAAACATACAGCTATTCTATTGGCAGATCATCGCAGTATGAAACTAATGGCGATATATTTTTCATCTCACCAATTTTGATTAACAACACAGACTCAGTTTTGTATTCTTATGCGTTCCAACTACCTTCGAACGTTCATCCAAATTGTATTACTATTAAAGAAAGTGATTTGAGTTTGATCGTGGATATAATTTTAGATATTAATGTTGTCATTACATTGAATTTGAATGCTGATGCTTTTTACAATGCAAATTACTTCAATTTCAATAATATTTACTCGTGGTGTATGTATTCAATGCCATATGCGTTTGATCAGAGGAAACCACTTTTAATGAAATCATTAGATTTGAACACTTCTCTTATTTCGACCGTAGATGGTGGCATTCTATTAATGGAAAGACCAGATGTCGGTTTGGAATTTAGCGTTTCACCATTCACAAGTACGTCATACTTAAGTAGTATTAGATCGAAACTGTTTTTTACCAGAGCAGAATCTGCTTCATTATACATAGATTTTGATAACCATTCGATTTCAATTAATGCATGTATTGATATTTTGAAAGTAACGTCGGATATATTTATTACAGTTTCAGTTGATAAAAAACTTACTTTATGGTCATTAAAGTCACGCTCTATCTTAAAAGAATTTCATCTTAATCATTATATCTCCGACTCCTTACATTCTGCGATACTATCACCAATTTTTCCCAATTCAATACTCCAATTAAAAAATGATTTACTATCCGTATTTTTATCTCTTGATGATAGTTACATTTTAATTTTCAAATTAAATTTAGAGGATTTGCTGATAGATTTAAGATTTGAACTGATTCCTCCAAATTGTGATAAAAATTGGGTTTCAATTGATTATTCAATATATGAAAAGAACAATACATTAAAGATTTTTATTGCTTGGTTATACGGTGATTCATCTTTGTACAAATCATGTCAAATTATTAATGATGATATCCAATGGGAAGATACAATACAAGCGAACACGTTTAACGAGCTGAAAAATGTGGATTTTATTTTATCTGTGACAAAATCACTTCATAAGGAGTCACTAAATAAATATTCACTAAGGTTTATTCAATCTCAGTACAGCACTAAAACGATTCAACTTGCATTAAGCATCTATAATTCAAATATTCCAAAACAAATAGAGGGAAGTGTTGAGTCCCAAATTAACGATCTTATATCTAGTAATGAAGATGATACGCTGGACCATTTGAAAGATGAATGGATACGTTTTGCAAGTGTTTGTCAAGACATTCAAAATAAGACACAGACTAAAATATTTGCGATTACATATGATTTTACAATCAATGAATCTGATCCATTTCTACTGGTTTCGAAGGGTAATACTTTATATTCCATTATAACACAAGCAACTACTTTTGAAAAATTATATTTTAATCACGAAGCTACACAACTAGAAGAATCGACTGAAATCAATTCTTCTGAGTTATCAGACTTGGCTAATTTAATTATCGAATATTCCAAAGGCTATAATGAAGAAGTTTCATTTGATATTTCGCAAATTTTGATTGACAACTTTGGTAAAGCAAAAACTGATGAGGACATTTCCAAAATAATGTCAACAATATTTGACAATTTCATTATCAAGATAGCCAATGAAAATGTTGTTTCTGGATTACTAAATAGATTATCTCAAATTGGATCAGCACCAGAGTTAATGAATTATTTATCACAATTGTTGACTACTAATATCTCAGACTATAAAATCAATCAAAGTTCTCAATTCACAGAAATCAAAGAATATTTAATCTCCAATTCAGTATTGTTTACCGTTTTAGCTGCAAAAAAGATTCTTTTTGGTTTAATGTTAATACTTTTGACTATTGATGTATCTAGCCCGGTTATCAAATTGTTCAAACGACTATACAATACTTTCAAAAGCATTAGATTAATCGAATTTGTTTCGGTTATAACCAATGAAAATATGATCATAAGTTATTTAGCGAAGACTAATAGAGGAATTTATGTTAAAAATAATACATTGAATATGCTTATAGCAAACGTTTTGCATCAACTATCTGATCCGAAGTTTACTTATTATGTTATTTCAGAATTAATTTCATCTAAAAACTCAGAAATTGGATATGAATTTGTGCAATTCTTACCTGAATCACCAATAAGTAAGGTTCTTAAAGGGTTACTTTTGTTAGAGTTGGGCAAGTCTGAAGAGTCGAAAGATCTTTTCAAAGCCAATAGCAAAGAAATTATATTGTTTGCCAATGAAATGACTGAGGAAGAGAAGCACTCAGTGGGATCGATCAAATCTACGTTTTCATTAATTTCTGTAAATTCTGAAGTGGAATATTTTTTTAACTTATCCATACTATTTGAAAGCAAGAAGTACTATGCACAATCGTTAGATTTGGCGATAAGATCATCTAAGGCGTTAAATAGTTCTGCAGATTTTGCAACAGAAAGTGAAACAGATATATTGTTGAAAATTTTTGAATTATCGTTGAATTTGAACGAATACAATTTATGCCTTACCGCAATCAAAGACATGACACATCAAAACAGAACCGTGCCGTTGCGCAAATTCATTTACAAGTTATTCCAGACTGATAGTTTAGGTATTGTGATTGAATTTGATTATGGAGAAGATTTCTATCGTGTTGATGATTTGATTTATAACATGGGGGAAAAGGCACTTGAGTCAATGAACCAATTCGGTGATGTTAAGTTGGCATTGAAATATTACCGTGTTTGTTATTCGTTACGTTTAAAGGAAGGAGATTTTCGTGGTGCCATCGAGGCATTATACAGATTTAACAGTATTGTTTGCTCATACAATGGCGACAAAGTTTACGGAAACGAAGAACACGTGAATATTTTGAAAAATAACTATCTCGTTATGTTGAATTTAATGAACAGTTTGCAAAAAGCGGATCAGTGGGTAATTCGCAAAGGCATAAATGGGGAAGCTGATGTAATTGTTTCTGGTGGCCAGTTAGAAGAAGAGTATTTGTTGTTTATGGACGGTGCAAAGGATGATAAGCATAATTTGTACCTGACGTAGTGGAAGTTTTAAAGTTCAGTAGAATATATTAATGTTGTAATAGTAAACTGTAAGACGTTGAAATGAGATCGACGTGATTGGTGCGAGTTTAATAATAGTAGCTTCGGAGAAATCTACGGCAGTTCGTTATTGTCTACCCAAGTCTTCCTCCCTCGTGTAGTTGCAGCTTTATTACTGAGAACAAGATATGTCGGCGGTGAAATTGCAGCAGCTTGCACCGAACAGTCGAGTGTCAGTTATTGGCGGTGGGATCTCCGGGCTTTCATTTGCCTATTTTTTGGCCAAATTGCGGCCGGATGTGAAAATCACGTTATTTGAGAAAAATGCCCGTGTTGGTGGATATATTAACACCGCTAGGGCATCAGCGGAGACGGTAAAACGTACTGGATGTGAGGGTCTTAAGCGGTCGTTGAAAATGGAGAAGGGACCAAGAACATTACGAGGAGTCTCTGATGGTACGTTGATTATTGTCGATTTGTTGAAAAAAATGGGTAAGTTGAACCAATTACGTGGAGTGCATTTGGGGAGCTCTGGTAACAAAAAGTACTTACTGACGAGAGGATCAGATTCGAATGCGCAAGTGGGACAGGTGCAGGGGGAATTGATTGAATTGCCTGGACCGGGGTGTAAGTTAGGTACAATGGGGAAGTTTTTGGGGAGCAGGTTGGGAAAAATTGCCATCATGGGTGTTTTCAAAGATTTGTTTCATTCTCATAAAGGGAAGGCTCCTGAGAACGAAAGTGTGGAGGAATTTTTCACGAAGCATTTTGGCAAAGAAATGATTGATGAAATCGGCAGTGCGTTAATGTACGGAATTTATGCGGCAGATGTTGCGGATTTGAATGTTAAATGTGTGATGCCAGGTATGGTCAAACTAGAGGAAAGCGGTGGATCAATTGTACGAACCGTTTTGAAGCAAATGATGATAAGGAAGAAAAATGAGGAGCAGGGTAAAGAACCGGTCCAGCTGGTTAATTCGATTGAATTGTATAAGAGCAGGATAGGTACGGATTTAGAGTTGGATAATCTATCGAGACTTCTCAAGCGGTTTCCTATGTTGGCATTGGCAGATGGATTGTCGGTGTTATGTGACGGATTACGTGATCACATGCCTAGCAATGTCCGTGTTAATATAGATAAGGAAGTTGTAGGGATCACACAGAAAGATGGGAAGATGGTTGTAGCGTTGCATGATGGTGGAGAAATAGAATCGGACCACATCAGGTCTACTGTAAGCACGATTGTGTTGGACAAGCTTATCCAAAACTCCAGCGTGCATGAGATATTACAGGGGTTCCGATACACCAGTGTTGCCGTGTGCAATGTACTAATTCCGGCGAAGGACGCAAAGAGACTCACTGGGTTTGGGTTCTTGGTTCCGAAGGCACAGTTCAACAAGCAGACGAGATTGATGGGCGTTATCTTCGACTCCGATGTTGAGGAACACTCTTGCGAGTTGTTCCCCGAGGGCGAGCGGTCGATTCCGGCGGTTCTAAGAAACGGGAGTGAAGTGCGGGCGGCGGCAGCGGAGGGGAAAATCGGCGCCATTCGGGCCTTTGAGGCCGAGGCGACGGGGCGGGAGGGCTCCGGCGATGGCGAGCAGTGCACGAAGTTAACGCTGATGGTGAGTGTCGATGGCCGGACACGGGAACAGCCCACGTCTGCGAAACTGCGGATGCTCTCCCAGGAGATTTTCTCGGACTTGCTGGGCGGTGCGTCCGTCTGCCCACCGAGTCAATGGGGCGTGGAGGGCGTGTGCTGGATGGACGCCATCCCCTTGTACGACGTCTGTGGGGAAGGATTTCCTGCGCGCCGAGAAAGAGCGGTGGCAGCAGTGCGCAAAGCATTCGACGGGCGCATGAGTCTGGGCGGAATGGCGTTTGCCCGTGGAGTGGGCGTGCCCGACGGGGTGGTTTCCTCCCTCGAGGCCGCCGCGGCGCTCGCCGGGGGGGCCGAGAAGAGCACAAAGCACCGCACGTGACCAGCACCAATACGGCAGCGGCACGTGATTTGCCCGCGGGCCAGTGAGCGGGGCGGGATTGGTAAAGATGGAGAAGAGCAGGCACAGAGGGTAAAGAGCCGATGCTTGGGCCGGGAGGTGTTGACTATGGTGGGTGTAGAGCTTTCTTTCTAGGACAACAACAACAACAACAACACCAGACATGTGGACATCCGTCAGCACACACAGAGTACTGGGGGCTACCCGGGCATCGCTGCAGACCTTCCGAGCTGCACACAGGTTCCTTTCGTTACAATCAATGGAAACGCCCTCAGAGAATGCACTCAAGTTCATATCCAAAGACACAAAGTTTCTGCCCGAAGGACTCACGCAAGCTATAGACATTGAAAGCTTGTCGGAGGCCAACGAGAGATCTCCACTTGCATCCATTTTATACAAAATTAACGGTGTAAAATCCGTCATGATTGGGACCGATTTCATTACGGTCAACAAGATCGACAACACCCTATCCAACAACCCTGAACTTAACTGGAATGCATTGAAGCCTCGGATTGAAAAATTGATACACGAGTTTGCTGAAACCAAGAAACCCTTTATGAACCATGAGTTTCTTGAAGAGTATCAGAAAGAATTGGACGCTGTCAATGAGAACGATGATGATATTGTTTTCGAAATCAAGGAGCTCATCAACACAAGAATCAGACCCGCACTACAAGATGACGGTGGTGATATACATTTTAGATCGTTTGATGAATCAACGGGAACTGTTTACGTCAAACTTAGAGGTGCCTGCAAATCGTGTTCCCTAAGTGAGGACACCTTGAAGGGTGGTATCGAAAGTATGCTCAAGCATTACGTTCCAGAAGTTGAGGAAGTCAAGGCGGTCCTTGACCCAGAGGAGGAAATCGCAATTGCAGAGTTTGAAAAGTTTGAAAATAAACTGAAACAAACCAAGTAGTACCCAGCGTGGTACGCAATCTATATAGGAGAAGCCATTTATAAATCACATCTTATTCATGAATAAACTTTAGTACATTAATATTCATTCTATTCTTCAACTCCCGACTGGCGGGCCGCCTTCTCGAATGCCTTGGCCATTTTCAGATCGAGCTCACTCAACCCATTAATGTCGTGCGTGTACAATTCCAAATCGACAACATTGTATAAATTAGTAATCTTGGGATGATGTCCGAATTTGTGTGCCCGCATCGCAACTCTGGTAAGAAAGGACCACGATTCCTCGTACGTTTTGAATTTGTACGTCCGTACAATCTTTTCCGATGAGCAAGCATCTCCCGGTATCAGTTTCCATTTAGGCATCACCTCCAACGCTGTCCTGATCTGGGACAACCCAAGCTTCACATACGTCATTCCGATGACACCGTTGGAAATAAATCAGACGTATCTATGTTCCTACGTATGCATTTGAACGTGCATTTATGGTCGACGCTGTGCAAGTCACATGGGGTGGGGGGGGGAGGGGGGGGGGGCCGCCGCGTTCATGTTTCCTCGTTATACCTCCTACCCCTGACCGGCAATTCCTAGCTACTTACTATAACTAACCTCTACGGTGGGACATGTCCAGTGCCATCTACATCCTGGACAGGGATCTCAATCTCATCATCCAGCGTCATTATCGCCAAGATCTTGACGTTGCGTACATCTTGCAATCCTTCAAGGCCGTTTACCGGAAGTCACACCCCATCGATGTACCAATAATCGAGAATAACGGTATAACTTATGCCTACCTACAAAAGAAGGAAATCATTCTCATGTCCCCCGTTATTGGAGATATCGATATCATGTGTCATATGGCATTTCTGGAAAAATTCCACCAACTATTAGAGAAGTATTTCCATCACTATAAATTGATCCCCTCGGATGCACTATACATCAAGGCGGACCTAATAAAGGATAACTTCGTTCTAATATACGAGCTTTTCGACGAGTGTTTGGATTTTGGCATCCCGCAATTGACAGACTTTAATATCTTAAAGGATTATATTAAGTTGATGATTAGGCCCGAGGATTATTACGATGGTTCACACTACAACGAAGAACTGGACAAGGTGGAGAAACAGGTGGAAACAGAGATAAACTCCTCCATTTCCAGAACTGCAATGACTAAGATCTCATGGAGGCCAAAGGGCATTTTCTATAACAAGAACGAGTTCTTTGTCAATTTCAACGAATATTTGAAGTTCAAATTCAACAATAAGGTCCACAAAGTCATAGTGAACCAAATTTCAGGCGAAATCAACTGTAAGAGTTATCTTTCCGGTATGCCTCTTTTAAAATTGGGGTTGAACGAAATTCTGGATAGACAAAAGACTGTTTTTAATAACATCCAGTATCATCAGTGTGTCGATTTGAATAAACTAAATGAAAACACCGTTGAATTTATACCACCAGATGGTGAATTCACTCTACTCTCATACCAAATTTTGAATACACAGATATTGCAACCTTTGATTTTGGTTAAGCCACAATATCGCATATTCCAGAAAAATGATAAATTTAAACTAAGGATTAAAGTTGATATGGTGACGACCTTCAAGAGGAAATTTAATATGACCGATATAAAAATTCGTATACCCTTGATAGTGAAGAATTCTGCCCTTTACATTGATTTCAATAAATCAATGAAGTTTAAGACAAAGTTAGGGGACGTCGTCCATAGTCTTGATGACGAATGTATAGTTTGGAAATTTTCAAAAGTTCAGGGCTCAATGAGGGGCGAAATGCTGGCAGAATTTGATCTCATCACGGAGAACGAATTGTGGAAGTCTCATAAAGAACACCATGAGAGGGGCAAACAAGAACGCAACGATTTGTTTTATTTTGAATTGGGTTCAGAGTTCACGAAATTGGGTCACAAAAAAAGTGCAATAGAGGCGGAAAGTGATCAAAAGCATAAAGTTGAAAACACATCAAAGGACGTTGAAAGGATTGTCACTGTTGAATTTCAACTACAGAACATGCTATACAGTGGATTAAAGGTAAATTTTCTGTCAATCAAAGAAGATCAGTTAAAATTACAAACTTTCCCCTGGATCATGTATTGCATATACTGCAAAGGCGACGACTACTCATTTGTTCTTAGTGACCATGAGTTTGTGGACGAAATTGGAGAATTCGTAAACGAAAACCTACCCGAAAACGGAGTGAGTGAAAACAACAACGCCGCAGAGTCTTCAACAAACACAGACTGTGAGAAAAAGGCAAAGGAGAAACAAGAAGACGTATCTACCGCCTTAGACCACGTTGGAGAAATTGGCAGGCCAAAAGGTTTCAACCTGGACTTCGAAGAGTACTTGGTAGAGGACGAGACGCCCGTGCAACGTGTATAAAGTGTATGTATGTAAATGGAGTGATCTTTCTGATACATGTAGCGGATTCGAGACCTGCAAGATTTTTTTTTTTGGCTTAGCCCAGGTTGGTCAGTTCGGGCCATGTGTTCGTCTGGGAAACACGACCAGGGAGGACAATGGTAAAGGTTAAAAACTACAGCATCAATTTAGGCTACCCTGTTTATGGAGCCCGTTTTGTCAATGACAACACTGTCATTGTTGCTGGTGGCGGCGGTGATGGAAATAACGGTATCCCAAACAAAATGACCGCAATTCTGATCCAGCCTGAAAATACTAAAAAGCCAGTCAAAAGATACAGGGAATTGACCTTGAACGACAACGAAGATTCAGTTATGTCCCTAGACGTCGGTAAAGGTATAATTCTTGCCGGAATCAATGAAAATTCGTTAATGATGGCCAAGGGTGTTAACAAACATCTCAGAAAGTTTAAGTTTGAGAATGACCATTTGAAATTTGTTGAAAGCTGCCAAATTCATCCAAACACCAGTTCCACCATTTACCAGAAAATTACGGCAATTTCCAACGATGGTTCAATTGGTGTAATTGTGATGAGTGATACACCTTCCTCTATTTATATCGTTGAAACATTACCCGATCTTGAGGAAAAATTCAAAATCGTAACCGATGGCGACGTTAAAGATATTACAATCTCATTGGATGGTAAACTTATGTGTTACATTACATCATCGATATTTGAGATGATTTCTCTCATTACTGGCAAATCCGTCTACAAAACAAACATTGATTTCTCAATGTCAAAAATCAGGTTTTTGGATGATAAAGAAATTATTATTAGCGGTTCTAAAGGTAAGGATGCAGTTATTTCAAAATTCTCTGTTGCTTATTCTAAAATTATTCAACAAAAAGTTGTGTATAAAAACTTGAAAGGTATTACCTCAATGGACGTCAATATCAAAAATAACTTAACTGTCCTTGCAACGTCTAATTATTCATTGATTATAATTAGAACGTCTGATTTGAAGGTGATAAAGGTATTAAACAAGGTTCATGATTTTGCGATTACCAAGGCCGTGTTCTCAGAAACTGGTAAATATCTTGCATCCTCTTCTGCTGCAAATACTGTCAATATTGTTGAAATACCAGATAATTTTGCAGCTTCAAAATCAATCTTAGCAACTATGTTTCAATATCTTTTTACCATTATATGTGTTGCTTTGTTATCAGTTGCTACACAATACCTGTATGAAAATGGATACGTTAATGTTGCAATTAACAAAGCTTTGGAAATATATGAAGCTTACAAGCCGCAAGACTCATCAAGTTATTTCACAGTTGAGCCTATCTCATCATTTGATCATTCATCCTCGGCTATTAGTGCGTTGTCTGAAAACGCGCTAAGCTTGTCATCTGAATCTAAAACTTCATCAACTGCTGTATCTTCTTCTACATTTAAAAAGGAAGTAACTTTGCCCTCCTCATCCACATTTTCTGAAGTCTCTTCCAAAATTGTAGCACTCACAAGCTCATTTGATCCTGCAAACGCAACTATTAATGCTGATATTATTTCATCAAATGAAATCACAACGGCTACTAATTATACAGTCTCAACCTCCATTTTCATTGATGATATTATTGCACAAGAAACAAAAGAACTGACTGCCAGAAATAAGACTCTGGCTTCATCTTTTAAAGTGTTCACACCTGAGGTTTTAAATACTACATCTATTGAAAAATCAGCGGGCATTGTAGCAGCCCCAAAAGAGAAACTTACGAAAGACACTGTCAAGGAAGTGGTCAGAGAAGTCACATCTATTGTGGTAGCCACGCACACAGAAACTGCGATTCAAACGTACATTGAACTGATTACTTCCACCAGTATAAAAACAAGCGTTCAAACATCGACATCATTACTGATACAAACCCTGATTAAAGAAGTAACTGTCTCGGTTACAGCATCATCTGAAACCCCTCGTGAAACTGCGAATGATTCATTGAAGATTCAAATTGAGCCAGAGAAAGAAATTTACAATAATCCAGCTGAAGCTGCCAAGCGTGAAGAAGAAAAAGTTGTGAAAGAACTGAATAAAACGTTTGAAGCTCAACCTATCAAGGATGCACAATCAGTTTCTATTCAGATTGAGCCTGAAAAAGAAGTTTACAATGATCCAACACTTGCTGCAAAAAATGAAAAAAAGAGGGTTCTAAAAGAGTTAGAACATAATTCAGTTGAAGCAAACAAAGCAACTAGCAGTGGTGTGTCTATTCAAGTCGAGCCAACCAAAGTTGTACTTGACAACGCTGAGAAAACTGCATCACATGCAGAATCAAAGGCTCAATTTATAATCAGTTCAATTGAACCAATTATGCGTCTTGAAATCGATTACGATCCAGCAATCCATGGCGTTCCGACTAGAAAAGCTGTTCCTGAATCAACACCTCAGCCAATCACCGACTCAACGCTTGTAGTTATGCATGAGCCAATTCCTGAATCTACTCCTGAAGCCTCGTCAGAGGGATCTGTTGTCAAGGATGAACTATAACTGTGATCCTGAATTGTATAACTATTTATATTTTTTCGACTATCAAATAAAATAGAAAAGTAATTAACGAATAAAAATTCCAAATATAACTAACATGAACATAACGAACTCCTGCAACCCTCATTCATTCTCCTGACTTTTTACTGTTACAGGCAACAATTTTGAACTTGTTTACATCTATCGTTTCACCATCATCCAGCTTCATGTTGACATCTTTGATGACAAAGGTCCAAACATCGTCACAAAATCTGTAGGTGCTGAGATGACCTTTAAAAGTTAGTTTTGCACGTACATCATTACGAAGGCGATCGGATGTCACTCTATCAAAATTTGCAAGCACTTTCATAGCTAGCTGTGGCTGGATACGTTGGTCAACTATCAGTGTGTCCAATGCATCCGCAAGTGTTGCGCCCACTCTGTCAAAATGTGAATATTCATGTTAGTATTCATGTATGAAATATAAGTTTGAAAATAGGCACATACGTGCTTCTCCTGTAAAACTCGTAATAGGAAGGTCCATTCATCGTAACTATTGGTATATGTCCCCTGCCTTTTGAAACCAAGTAATCACTACCTGTATGAACGCCGTTGATAGTCAATAATCATCCACACATTAAATAAGCATGTCGCTCGTAGAAATATTTCACCGAAAGACTTTAGTCTTCCTTTTAAACTAAACGCTTTCAACTCAACACTTGTTTGCCGGATAAGCATGGCTGTTATATACTATCGGTTTAGGTCTCAGAGACCAGATCATATAGCCACAATCAAATTCGATGGAACTGGACTAACAGTCTTTGAACTCAAGCGTGATATCATTATGGCTAATAATTTATTACATTCTACAGATATTGATGTTGTTCTGTACTCTGCTGAAAACATCCAGGAGTCTAAGATTTGGGGTGACAGTAAAGATGGTTCTAATGCGTTTGGAGACTGTGAACTAACTGATGATAATGAAGTTGTTCCACGTTCAACAACCGTCTTAGTACGTAGGACCATGTCTTCTAAAAAAGGAAGAGGTAACGTCCAAAGATACATTGCAGGTAAGCCGAGAATCCAACACTCGAATGCAGCAAGTACAATTGGAAACGTAAGTACTACGAATAAGTATACAGCTCCATTAAATGGTGGTACAACAGATGGTAACGAAGATGATATGATTCAAAAAATGTTTAGTGCTCAAGATGAACAATGGTCACACCAACAGGATGTGATGGCAACTGCAACTAGAGTAGACACTTTTAGAGCTGGGGCTAATGAGCCCGTTCCTGATTACTACATTTGTTATAAGTGTGGTGAGAAGGGTAAACATAATATTAAGAATTGTCCGAAGAACAACGATCCTAATTGGGAAGGTGTTCGTATTAGAAAGACAACTGGTATTCCAAAGAGCCACTTGAAGGCCGTTGCTAAACCTGATGAAAATATGAGAGATCCAAATGCTATGGGTAACACCACCTACATGATTAATGATGAGGGTAAATATGTCGTAGCGGTTGCAGATACCAAGGCATGGGAGAAATATCAGAAGGCCAAGGAAAACGACCTAAGTGGGTATTTGACTGGTGATATCGATGTTGACGATGGTGAGCTGAAGGATACTGAAACTGGGAAGTTATGGAAAAACCCAGTACGAACACCATGTTGTAACAAATTATATTCACGTAAAATCATTGAAGATAAGTTAATTGACACTGATTTCACCTGTCCGAATTGTGGTAAAGAACAAATTTATTTGGACACTTTGACTTCTGACAAAGAAATGCAAGAAAAAGTGGACGATTATGTTAAGAACCTATCAAATAATAAGCAAAACGGTGGCAATTCTCCAAAAAGACATCAAGCCAATGCAGTTGGTGCAAACAGCAACCCCGGTCAACTACCACAGATACCGCTTATGCCCATGCCACCAATGCCAATGCCACCATTTATGCCGTTCATGCCTATTCCCGGTATGAATCCAAACATGAATTCTAATAACCAAAGCAATCAAAACCGTAATTAAGATGGCTTTTTTTTCTTTATAAACCGACATGTATTTTAGTAGAAGGAGTTACCTTAATAATATAATTACGCATAATCTAAATAAAAATAACTAATTAATTAATTACATTACCAGGTGAATATGAAATAACGGCCCATTTACCAGAGGAACACCATAATTCTCCTACTTTATTACCTAACTTCTTCCAGTTTTCAATCAATTCTTGCTCAAGGCCCTCAGGTAAACCAACACATACGTCAGCCTTACATGTTCTTAATGCTAAAATATGGATATTTGAAGAAGCAAGTTTGTTTACTGCAGTTACGAAGGAAGTGGTTTTTGGCCATTGTCTATCGCCAGTTAATTTTCTGTAATTTAGGTCGCCCTTGACAATAACTAAAGTTGAATCTTGGAAATATTTGTAAAGTTCAGCACCACCGTATTTTGTCTCCTTTGGTTCTATTTCCCAATGGTCCAATGCGCAAGTCCAGAATTCAGAGTCAACCAATTGAAATTGTTTAGTTGAATGATAATGTTCGATTGAATCAACAAAGTATTTTAATTCAGCCTGATGTGCAGGAAACCACTCTTTATTCATCATATCAATTAAAAACAGTTTATAGTCCTTAACCATAGTATCACTAACCATCCAAGGTCTGGTCTTACAATGAAAAACGACGCTTTTAACTAATTTAGCGTCAAGTAAAAATAAAGATAACGACAGATCGGTGTAAAATTCAAAGCCTGCGTTATCTAAAACAAAATCAATTCTCCTTTCTTCAAATGGAACAGACAATAATCTCTTCCATGCTTCAGGTAAATCATTGTCAATGATGTTCTTTGCAGACTTGGCCCTTGACTCTTTGCCTTGTCTGGATTTTATATCTTCAAGCGTGGCATTAGCTAAAAGAGAAAGATCGGTTGCATTACCCCACAAAGAAATGTCAATGAATTCTTCAAATAAAAATTTCAATTTTTCTTCGTCTATTGTACCAGTTGAAGTTTTGATTTCTTCACTTAAAGTTTTGTATCTGATTGCCAGTTCATAAATTCCAAACGATGAAGATTTAAAGGCGTCCCTTTTCAAGGTTTCAAAAACGTCAAAATCAATCCACTTAGGCTGTGATTTAATGTAAAGGTCTAGTAAACGGTAGAGATAACATTCAATTACAAGCCAAGGACCGTTTAACCAAGAAGCAGGTTCCTTCCAGGTTTGGAATACGTCATTATAAGATTGTAAACTCGGAATAAGCTTCACCTCTTCCTCAGTGAATTGTCTAATTTTGGCATCGTTTTCAAAATCACTGAGTAGCTTTGCGATGGAAGAGGCAATGATTGCACCCTGTTCCTTTAATTCGGCATCGACAGATTCTTTGCTGTGTGTCTCCACATCAACTTTTGCCTGTGTGATAATCTTTGGCCATCTAGATCTTGCCGTTTCAAAAGCAAAAGAGTTTGGGTCGCTTAAGTTATATGTGTCTGGAATTCCTGGCATCCTATTGGGGTGTACTGTTCTGTGAAGACCTTCCAATGAACTGCACACCTGTCCTTCGGGGCTGTCGAATGTGTCTTTGAAAGTAGCATCAACCTGGAGTGGTTACGTAACCACATTACACTTTCCCCGAGGCTGTTAAACTTCTTATCCTTGCTCCGGACCGCAAACTAGTTGTAGCGTATATATATACATAGTGACTCATAGTCGAGTGCAAGCAGCCATTCATCAAACGCTACATGTCTGTATTGAGACTTACTGCAGTAATGCTGGAACCACAATTCATGAATGTCGATAAAAAAACCAATTTAAGATAGTATGCATTACTCCTCTTTTTCCCCACGTCTTTTCCGGAAACGTCGATCGTCGTGGTTTTCAATCTCTGCATACGCCACTCGGTGGTGACAAGAAAAAAGATTGAATTAGTTTGATATGGATATATTGATTGATTATCGCATCGACATCTGGTTCTGCTGTTGTTACTTGTTATGATAAGGGGCTGAGCTCTACGGTATGACATTGACGGAAAACGAAATTAGGTCACTCAAGGAGGATATTTTGCGGTTCAAGGACAAATTGGAGATGGATAAAACCCATCAACAGTATGGTGCGTCATTGACGGTGACCCCAACTGCCAATCCTCGGTCAAATCGTGGGTCTAAGATGGATCCAACGTCCGATACCGTGAATCGCAAACTGATATCATCGTCCAGGGATAATTTCAAACGAAAAACAATAGAGTTATATAATAAAGAAACCAAATCTTATGTACCAATATTAGTTTATATAAACAAGGAATTCGATGCAGATTTAGAGGAAAAGATAAAACGCCAAGTTGAAGAAGAGTTTGGGTCCGATGGTGAAGGAGATTACGTACCTGAATACGATACCTTGATTGATGAAATTGACGATCCTTACTCAACGAGGTTTAATGATATATTGAGCACGGTCAAAATTGATGAACTATTAAGACCAATAACGAGACCTTCCGATGCTATCAATATTAAATCTATAGATGCCATTTACAAAGAAAAGTTCTTAGAAACTCTATCAAACGAAACCATTGCTATAATTGAAAGGGAACAGGAGAATGTAAATTTGCTCAACAGAATCATGGACATTTTTCTGATGAACGATCCCGATTGTATCCTGGAAGAAAAACTAGGATTACCACAGTATGACCATCATCTAGATTTTGAAAAAGGCGAAAATTCAGGTGGCTTGCCTCAACAGAACTTTGATGATCCAAACACTGATCCATTTTTCCAACCGCCAATATACGAATCTAACCCGCATTTTGATGGTATGAGTAAAGAAGAAGTAAATGAAACTCGTCAACTGATTCAAGTCGCATTGCAAAGGAACGAAGAGTTCGTGAGGTCTTTGTCACAGATAAGACTGGGATTCTTACGTGCCGATAATTACAAAGAGCAAGTTTATAGCTGGTGTAAAGAAATGAACGACAATGAGATAAGGGGTCAAAAGGATTAAGAATAGGTAAATATTTAGCTGTATAACATTATATAGAGTCTGTAACATTTCAGAAATCAATTTCTAAAACTTTACTCATTGACTCTAATTCTAAAACTTTCCCTCCAGTTAATGGTAGGACGCCCTTACACATGGCACCGCAAAAAAATTCGTCAATCAGCTCTTTAAGGTCAGAACCTGTTTGACGAAAATCCGGGTACGCATTGACTTCGAGTAGTGCTACACCATTTTCCATACTAATATCCTCAGAGACCAAAAAGTCCAGACCGTAGGCTTCAAATGCATTAGATAAAGGTTGGAAATTCATTCTATCGACGTTGACTGCAGCTTTAAATAAGTCAGCCACAATTCGATGAATTTGGTGAACAATATATCCCTTTACCTCTTTTGAAAGTGAAGACTGTTCCAACTCTTCAACGACCTGTTCATCTGTAAAGTCTTGTAAGCACGTATTCGTTAAATGTCCAGTCATTTCAATCATACCATCATCATCGATCGTTTGGGCATTCAAATTTGGATTTGTATATTTTTCAGCACTAAACAGCAACAGCATTCTATCATAGACGTAAACTTTTAACTGGCCGGAGGCAAGAACATAAGTCCTAATGTGAAACTTCCTATTTTCATACTGAGGCAATAAAAGCGGATTTGAAATATACTCTTGCACCACGAAATGCCTTAACTGCGATATAATCAAACCATTTTTGGATTCGTCCCCATCACCCTCGTCATCAGTGTCGTCTTCATCAAAAGAATCGAAAATTGCCTGTAACTGATCAATAGTTTTGAACAAACGTATGCCTTGACCTTTATCTGTCATGCTAGGCTTTAAAATGTATGTTTTATTCAGTCCTTTTTCATTTTCAACTAAATCACAACGAAGTTCATAAACTTCATCAAGCACGTCATCGAGGAACTCTGCATATGTGAGCTCAAATTGAAAACTTTCAGGAAATGCACGATTCAGAATGGATTCGGGGTGTTTGGCCTTGTATACTGCAATTGTATTTGATAGATAATGCTTTCTAATCAAAGATTTTCTGTATGTGTAGGAATTGGTGATGTACTTTGGATCGTACATCAGTCTTTCATGATCCAGATCTTCATAATCACCGTAGTGAAAGACATAGGAGCTGCATTTCTCTGGAATCCTGTCTTCGATTTGAATGCCAGGTAAATACTTGTTTACTGCCCTAAGTAAAGGTTCGTAAATATAAGAATTTTTAGGATATGTAATGGCAATTTTCAACTCATTTTTATTGCTATAAATTTATAGTTAGTACCATTGAATTTGAATATAACTACAAATCTGATCCTTATTAAATATAAAATATTTGTACAAAGAAAAGAAAGGTAGGGTATGAAAAATTTCAGAACTTACGGCTCTAATTTCAAAAGCATTTCACCACCATGATTCTCTTCATCAACGTGTTTAAAATTTGCTCTTAATGCTGTCACTGTTGCGTGACCTTCGCCTATGGCCTTTCCATCTGTGAAGCCCGTACTTTCGTTGACTGCTTTGTGTACGATGTCGAAATTTGGACACCATTTGAAAACGACACCGTCAGACACACTGCCATCGACAATATCAACATGATCATTAACGCTTTTGCTTGAGTCGGATTTCACGAATAAACTCTTTCCCCATTTATTTTCCAGCATTGGTACATGATAAATTTTAGTCTTACCTAACTTTACGTCTTCATTCAATGGTACGTTGACAGTATACAACTGCACGTTGTCGTTCCACTTATCCCATAACTGTTGTACAATTTTGATGCTGATCAAACTTGATTCAACCAAATACTCCGCAGGAACATTGGGATGTTTTTCATATGAATAAGATAGTGCAATTGAACGTTTACCCTGATGGCAACCCTCCATTGCACCACCGACGGTACCACTTGAAAGCGCATAAAGTGCTGTGGAATTTCTGCCAACATTGGGGCCACTTATCACTAAATCTACATTTTCCGGCCCGCCACAGATATAGTTGACACCTATGTCTGTGGACGTTGCAGGCGTGCCATTATCAACCAAGCACCATTCCATCAAATCAGGGTTACCTTTGAGTTTTTCCTGTGAAGAGGGAAATGGGCCATGGTATGAGTTATCTTCCGGTTTGGAAATGGAACTGTAAATATATTTAACAGTAACGTCCCGGCCTGCAAAATGTGCCTTACCAATCCATGATTTTTGTGAAAATGGAACACATATGGTAAGATCCCAATTTGTATGCTTAAGAATGGCTGCAACTAAAAATTTTATGTATGGAGATGCAAGGTCATTTGGCCCACCGTCATCATTGGTAAGAAGCACTCTCATTTGCGTGCTGGATTAGGAAAAGAGAAGGCAAGTTTATCGTTTACAACTCCCAAGCCCTACTTCACACTGGTTGAAAAGGATTAAATCGAGTTTCATGAATATTTTTGGCTAATGCGCCGCCACTCGCTCAAAAAGTATGGCTAATGTATTCATTTACTGGTGCAAACTTTTTAACCATATTAAATTGATTATACATTGTATGCACTCGATTTGTTTACTTCTATACTTTAGTACTGCACAGTAGTCCCGTAAAAGTCACCGAAATATCTTGATAAATCAATGTTGAACCCTATTATTTTTAAAAAGACTCTTACAAATTGATAAGTTCGTTCTGAGAAGATACCACAGTTTTATAACAAAATCACGTTGTCTTCATCATTACCTGGCGTTCTCTGTACCGGCATCACTGGAATCATATTTGCTAGCACATGCTGTTATTACTGCTCCTACCGTTGCTAGTATCATCATTATTAGACTCGTATATTTTTCTGCCGTAAAGTTGTTGCGTAGTGTAGTATTCAATGGCTTGGCCATACTGCGCTATTTATCAGAAGTACTTCAGGTTGTTTTGAATTGGCTTCAATGCCAAATATTTTTGCTGGTTGCATGCTGAGCAGTAGCAGCAATTATTGCTTTTTTTCTTTAAACTTGTTACTTTCTGGATTGAGCGTTAATGGGTATAGGCCCAGCAACAGCGCAAGAATTCAATGGTTCATAACTAGTACAATTTGGCAAGCTCAATTCTATATGTTTTACTTCATTACGGACTATTGTAATGCACCGGTTAATGAATTTGGTTGTGTTCCGATATGACAATAGATGAACTACATGCATATAGGGCCGAAGCCACTGTGAGGATATCTTTACATCCTAAAACTGTTCGACATTAACCGTTTTGTGTGGTCTTCAGCTAGTAAAGATTATCCATGGCCTCTAATAAGAAGGTTACGGTGCAGTATTAGTTAAAGTTATACTGATCTTTGATTTTCTGATCTATATGTGATTTATATATCTTATAGGAGATTACCATACTCTGGCGGTCGCTAGCTTTTCTGGGGACAGATCTTTTAAGTCCTTGCCCTTGCCTTCAACCTTATATTGATCCAACAGTTCAAAATATTTGTCAAAAAGATATGAGGAGTCCAGCGGACCACCCTTTGCTTCAGGGTGGAATTGAACAGAGAAAATTGGTCTTTCCTTATGTATCATACCTTCATTTGACAAGTCGTTTAAGTTGATAAAGTATTCTTTGTAGTCTGAAGGTAAAGTTGACGCATCGACTGCGTAACCGTGGTTTTGTGATGTAATATGGCATTTACCCGTTGTCAAATCCAGCGTTGGGATGTTATGAGCTCTATTACCGTACTTTAGTTTCAATGTCTTTGCGCCTGCTGCAAGGGAAAGTAATTGGTGACCCATGCAGATACCCATAAGGGGTAAATCTGGCTGCTCTTTGATGATTTTTTTCAAATTTTCAACAGTCTCTGAACAATATATTGGGTCACCTGGACCATTTGAAATGAAAATACCATCAAATTTATTAGCAATTTTATCAATCGGATAGTTGTAAGGGACAACGGTGATGTCTGCGCCTCTTGAAACTAAACATCTCAAAATATTTTCCTTTGCACCACAATCAACAACAAGAACGTGATGTTTTGCGTTTTTGACTGGAACGTGAAATGGTTCCTTGGTTGTAACTTTACTCACCATATTATCCAAACCTGGATCATAGAACTCATTGGATAGGTCCTGTTCTCCAACACTCAATCTCGCTAAACTCGAACCCTGTTCTCTTAAATAAGAAACCAGTTGTCTTGTATCAACGCCACTAATTGCAGCAACTCCCTCCCTTTTACACCAGTTGCTAATGGATTCAACGGCGGTCCAGTGAGAATATTCCAACGCAACATCAGTTACGACAATACCAACACATTGAATGTGTGGAGATTCGAAATATTTCAGCAATGTGTACTCGTCACGTGCGGTACCTGATGGAACACCGTAATTACCGATTAAGGGTTGGGTAAAGCAAATGATCTGTCCACGATATGAGGGATCAGTCATGGATTCCGGGTATCCAACAAGAGAGGTGGTAAAGACTGCTTCACCTGAAACAGTCTTGGGAGCACCAAATGAGAGACCGTTGAATACAGGACCGCCACGAATTGTAAGCGTTGCTGGGTCAAGAGATTTGGCAGTTGCAAGGGATCTAACTGCTTTCGCCGCTCTGACAGCTTTTAGGCTGCCGCTGAAACTCTTTTTGATTGAATGGAACGCTAACATGACAAATGTGCTTGGCGGAAGAAGCAGACAAAAGAAGATGGAAGCTGAAGGCAGAAGGCAGCTACTAGAAAATTTTCACCCACAACCACTGGCAAGAAAGATACTGAGTCATTATTGAGAGAGCGGACCGCGCTGACTACTTGCCTAATGCGGTAAGCGCGCTAAACAAAAGAAGTGATGTCAGCTTCAGCGCTTATATGTTGTACTTTCACTGCAAAATCCTCCAAACCAGGTAATTAATGTGGTCGAAAACCATCCATATACCTGTTGACAAATACAGATTTTAGTCACGTTTTTTAAAACACCGTAACATGGGAGAGTTTCCGTGAAAAAAAAAAATTCAATCAGTATTGTGACACCAGGTTGCATAGTTTCATTGGTCGGAAAGGATAATAATAGCCTTTTGCTACACAGTTTAACTGGAATAAGATAAAATAAGTAAAACAAAATAAAATAAAATAAAAAACTTACGGGCTACTCAGAGATCTTGGTCGTCAGTGTAAAATTGTTCACACACCTTTTCGATTTGCTGATTCAGCTCCCACTTTCCAGCTAGGTTCACGTAAAGCCTTGTCTAATATTTTGTGACCGTCGTTTCCTCATCAAACCACTGAAAATTAACGTTTTCCTCGGTATTTTTCATAAACGCTCCTTCCAGCAGTTAATTCCCCTCTTATTGGATACTTTTAGGACCATTCGCAATCTCTCGCATCCCCTTTTACCGGTCCAAATTCCGACTTTCCCTTATCGGTGCGTCTTTCGGCCTTGTAAATAGGCAAAGTTCACGAGTAATGAACTTTGTTGCATGCGGAGTTGTCCTTATATATTCCGTACATCCACATGCCTGGCACGTCAATGCACCGGCCTAAACAAAGGTCGATCGACCCTGCGCTGCCGCCGTCCAGAAAGAAACAGAAAAAAAAATCAATTCAATAATCATTGAAAAACACGTGACCCAAAAATGTTGTTACCCGGCCTTTTCTGTTACCCGGCCTTTTCTGTGCGGCGGGTCGCAACTTTGTGCCGTGCTGCGAGTGAAAAATTTTTCAGTGCGAGCTCCTGTATACGCTTGCTTATATCTCACAAGATGTCCTCGTACTTCTCTTTTCTCTGATGCTTGCAACTTCCTCTGCCTTTTTGTTTCCTTCCTTTCTTCGCAACACTTAGTTTAATAACAAGTTAATTCAAAATGTCTCACAGAAAGTACGAAGAACCAAGACACGGTTCCCTAGGTTTCCTTCCAAGAAAGAGAGCTGCAAAGCAAAGAGGTAGATGTAAGTCATTCCCAAAGGATGATAAATCCAAGCCAGTTGCTTTAACCGCTTTCTTGGGTTACAAGGCAGGTATGACTACCATTGTCAGAGACTTGGACAGACCAGGTTCCAAGATGCACAAGAGAGAAGTTGTTGAATCCGCAACTGTTGTTGATACTCCTGAATTAGTTGTTGTTGGTGTTGTCGGTTATGTTGAGACTCCAAGAGGTTTAAGATCTTTAACCACTGTTTGGGCTGAACACTTATCTGAAGAAATCAAGAGAAGATTCTACAAGAACTGGTACAAGTCTAAGAAGAGAGCTTTCCTCAAATATTCCCAAAAATACTCCAAGGAAAATGAAGTTGACACTGAATTGGCAAGAATTACCAAGTACTGTTCAGTTGTCAGAGTTTTGGTCCACACTCAAATCAGAAAGACTCCATTATCTCAAAAGAAGGCTCACTTAGCTGAAATTCAATTAAATGGTGGTTCTATTGCTGACAAGATTCAATGGGCTAAAGAACATTTCGAAAAAACCGTTTCTGTCGATTCCGTTTTTGAACAAAACGAAATGATTGACTCCATTGCTGTCACTAAAGGTCACGGTTTTGAGGGTGTCACCCACAGATTTGGTACCAAGAAGTTACCAAGAAAGTCCCATAGAGGTACCAGAAAGGTTGCATGTATTGGTGCATGGCATCCATCCCATGTCCAATGGTCTGTTGCTAGAGCTGGTCAAAGAGGTTACCACCACAGAACCTCAATTAACCACAAGGTTTACAGAGTTGGTAAGGCAGGTGATGAAGCTTCCGGTTCAACTGATTTCGACAGAACCAAGAAGACCATTACTCCAATGGGTGGTTTCGTCAAATACGGTGAAGTCAAGAACGATTTCGTCTTATTAAAGGGTTCCATTCCAGGTCCAGTTAAGAGAGTCATCACCTTAAGAAAGTCCTTGTACAATCCAAACGACAGAAGAGCTTTAGAAGAAGTTTCCTTAAAATGGATTGACACTGCTTCTAAATTCGGTAAGGGTAGATTCCAAACCCCTGCTGAAAAGCACGCCTTCCTTGGTACCTTAAAGAAGGACTTAGAATAGGTGTTTTGTTGATTATAAAGTGTTATTTTGTATAGTTATTTATCCAGTAATACATGAATCAATTAATATCATTATCGATCTACGTGATCGGTTGTCACAAGCCGTCCAATAGTCTGTCGGCTGGTCGGTTTTACTTACTCGGAAAGTCGAGCTGCATACCACTGGTGTAGGGATGTTCGAATGAAAAGTTCGCACAAAGCAGGTGAAAATTTTTCAGTCATCACCGGGAGTAAGTAGAGAAAAGAAAAATGCTCAGGAGCTCGATTGTAGCATTTTGCGTCTTGACGCTTCTTATTCGGCAAGTCAACAACATATATAACAAACAATGTCATATGTTCCTCCTCACAGAAAGGGTTTAGCCAATGAAGGCGACTCTGATCCAAATGCCACTTCTTCTTTCAATAGCAGATTCAGTGGCGGCTTTGGTAGAGATGATAGTTCTTCAAGAGATGGTGGTTACGGTGGAAGAGATGGTGGCTACGGTGGCTCTTCAAGAAATGGTGGCTACTCCAGAGGCGGTGGCTACTCCAGAGATGGCGGTTACTCGAGAAGTGGCGGCTATTCAAGAGATGGTGGTTATTCCAGAGATGGTGGTTATAGATCAGAAAGAAATTCCCCAGGTCAAGGTAAATGGGTTGACGGTAAACACGTACTAGCCGAAAAAGATTCTGGTTTGGAATTATCACTGTATGGTGAAGTAGGTGATTCAAAGTTCCAGTCATCAGGTATTAATTTCGATAATTACGATGATATCCCAGTTGAGGCTTCAGGTGAAAATGTACCTGAACCAATTACTGAATTCACATCTCCACCTATTGATTCGTTATTATTGGAAAATATTAAATTGGCCAGATTCACCAGACCAACACCAGTTCAAAAATACTCAATTCCAATTATTTCTTCCAGTAGAGATTTGATGGCTTGTGCTCAAACTGGTTCAGGTAAAACAGGTGGTTTCCTTTTCCCTGTTCTATCAGAAATGTTCAAGAATGGACCATCTCCAATTCCAGATGACAGTAACAGATTTGCTAGAAATAAGGCTTATCCAACTGCACTGGTTTTGGCTCCAACAAGAGAATTGGCTTCTCAAATTTATGAAGAATCCAAAAAATTCATCTACAGATCATGGGTTAAGTCTTGCGTTGCTTATGGTGGTGCTGATATCGGTACTCAAATTAGAAATTTGTCAAGAGGTTGTGATCTGTTGGTTGCCACTCCTGGTAGATTAAACGATTTATTAGAAAGAGGTAAAATTTCTTTGAAAAATATCAAATATTTTGTTCTTGACGAAGCTGATAGAATGTTAGATATGGGTTTTGAAGTTCAAATTAGATACGTTGTTGAAGAATGTGATATGCCACCTGCTGATGAAAGACAGTCATTATTATTTTCTGCCACTTTCCCTAAGGAAATTCAACATTTAGCAAGAGATTTCTTAAGTGATTATATTTTCCTGTCTGTTGGTAAAGTTGGTTCAACATCCGAAAATATTACCCAAAAAATCTTGTACGTTGAAGAAGAAGACAAGGAACCAACATTGCTGGATATTTTGGCAGCTGATGAAGAAACAGGTTTAACTTTAGTTTTCGTTGAAACGAAAAGAATGGCTGACATTTTAAGTGACTACTTGTATAGTCATAATTTACCTGCAACTTCGATTCATGGTGACAGATCACAAAGGGAGAGAGAGAAGGCTTTAGAACTGTTCAAAACCGGTAGAGCCCCAATCTTAGTCGCAACTGCAGTTGCTGCAAGAGGTTTAGATATTCCAAACGTTACACATGTTATTAACTATGACCTGCCAGGTGATATCGATGATTACGTCCATAGAATTGGTAGAACTGGTAGAGCCGGTAACACAGGTAGTGCAACTGCTTTCTTCAACAGAGGTAACAGAAACGTTGCTAGAGATTTAATTGACTTATTGACCGAAGCAAACCAGGAAGTTCCTTCTTTCTTACAAAGCGTCTCAAGAGAAGGCGGTAGAGGTAGAGGTGGTAGATCAAATAACACAAGAGATGTTAGAAGATCATACAATAAAGGTGGTAGCTCATACGGTGGTGGAAGCTCATACGGCGGTGGAAGCTCATACGGCGGTGGCAACTCCTATGGTGGTGGTGGTAATTCATATGGTAATTCATCACGTTCATCAAACGCATCTTCATCTCAATGGTGGTAAAGGAATTGATTGTTATTAAAAATAGCACATTATTTTTTTACTTTCATTTTTTTTAAAATTCTTTTCCACCACCATTTTTGTTTTTATTTTTACTATTTTATTATTTCAAATGATTTTTTGGAAATTACTAGAGAAAAAGTTTCTCTAAAAATGTGGAAAATGTTTCAATTACACAATATTTCAAATACACCTAATTCACAGCAGAAGTTCAAAATATTCCCTCCAATTTATTGATTTTTTATTACTTTATTTTATTTATTCAACAAATAATGCACTTACTTGACCAACAATATTGTGTTATATTTTTTTTAAAAAAAACATTCAGAAAGCTTAAGTTTAACATTTTGATCATATTTTTTTTTCATTCTAGTTTTCGATAAACTTAATCTAATGATTTTTTTGACATTTCTCTGTTGTGTTACAATTGAATCCTTTTCTATCTAATAAGTACATTGGTTGCTTTTTATTTTTTTTTTTGGTTTTTCTCACTTTCACATATGGTTCAAATTCCATATATAAATAAATAATTGAATTTCTATAGTTTTATACTTCTTGTCCCCTTTGTGCTTGTCTTTTCGTGCTTTTTCTGTATAGAGTTTCCAGTATCATATCATTATATATTCGTTAAATCCCAACAAACGGCCGAAAGAAAGAGAAAGAAGAAAAAGAAAGCGAGGCGCACGGCGTAAAAGCTCTAGTCAACCGCTGACGTCATTGGAAAGGGATGAAGCAACAAAAAAGAGTGCTTCCGTCACCTTCGGAGAGCCAGGATAAAAGATGTTAAAAAGGACGTGTTGAGCATCCGATCTGTTTCTGAATGTCAGGGGTCCCCAGCTGGCTTGGTCTTATCACATTTTGCATTCCTCAGCTGTGCTTGTTTCCCTTTGTCAATACGTGTTCTTACGATACCCAGCCTATTTTTTCTGCCTTCGTTCTGCACTTTCTCACCTCTTTGGCAATATCCATTTTTAGCACAGTGCTCATACAATTTGCATACACCTTCGAGGCGTTCACAAAGCACTCACGTCAATAGAGTGTTGTATCTAAATTTATTCCCGTTTTTTGTTTCTGCTAAGTATTAATAGCGTTATTTGATTTGCATCCCCTCCAAAAAGTTAGAAGAGACAGAAGTCCACAAATCATCATACCATGTTTCCCAAAGGAAAAAAAAGTGTTCAAAGTGGAACTGGTAACGAAAGTGCAGCAAATACGCCTTTATCTAAAAAGAAGATTTTTGGACATCGTAAAACCAGAAGTGCAACAAGTATACCGGCAACGCTACCTGAAGTCTCATCATCTAATGACTTCAATGATTTACATTCGTTGTCTTCCGGAAACTCCTTCACATCCTTAAAAAATGTGCGATCGGGAAGTAATTTGAAAAGTCCGTCACAGTGGTCGTTTGGAAACTCTATGGAATCGTTACACAGTTTACCTAATGCCAAATCCCTAACATCAAGCACAAGTAGCAGTGGCATATTGCAAAACAAAGCCAAAAATCCCACTAGTGTTAACAAAAGAAATTTCTTTCGTACCTCAAACAAGAACAAGAGAAATTTTGTTGGTACTCCGCCGCCTATGGAGGCTTCAACTATTATGGAAGATGATGAAAGTGAACAAGCTCTAAATGTCCCCATGTTACCGGCGTTCAATGAATTTTCTAATATGAAAACTTCGAAAATGGATAGTTATATACCCGGGCCTCAGGCGAGGATTGAGTCAGAGCCTGTCTTGTCCCATGAAAATAATATCGATAGCACAATTGATAATAATGATAATTACTACGCAAGAACTATTCAGAACGACAATAATGGAGCTAAAACCCAGTATGAGAACAATTACGTTTCGGAGAATCCATTCGAGTCAGAATTTAATTTCCAAGAGGGTGACGACAGCTTTTTAAAATCTACAATTGATAAAGACTTTGATGTCAATTTTTCAAAAGATTCACACACGCAACGAGGAAATCAGTTACTTGAAATGCGTAAGAAGAGAGGATTACCGCAAAGAAGAGCTATAATTGCAACGAGTAGTTCAGATGATGATGCATCCACGGAAAATGATGATAGTAGTGAACTGAGCGGTTCAAATATACCCAAATTTGCCCCCAACTTTCGGAATGATATTGAGTCGATGAAAAGTAATGATTCTAATGGTTCCAAAAAACTGTCGTTCAAGAGGTTTTTCAGGAAAAGGGCATTTTCAACAGGTTCAGATAGTGATAAAAGTGAGAAGAGTGCAAAAAGTGCAAAAAGTGCAAAGAGTGCAAAGAGTGCAAAGAGTGCAAAGAGTGCAAAGAGTGCAAAGAGTGCTAGAAGTGGAAAAAGTACAAGGAGCGGTAAAAGCGCCAAGAGCAATAAAAGCACCAGGAGCAATAAAAGTGATAAAAACGCTGGAATTAAAAATGCTGGAATGATCAAAAACAGTGGAAGCATCAGAAGTGCCAAGAGTAGCCCGAGTCGCAAATCAGATGAAAGTCTTACATTTGACGAAAAAGACATTAATGAACAACATGAATTGAAATATGATCAATCTTCACACAATGAAAACAATTCATTGACTTCATTAAACCATCGAGATTCCAATCAGTATGAAGACATGCAACGCGAAAACTCATCTGATGAAAAAGATATTGCTTCAATTACCTCGAGTTCAAAAAAAGATAATTTTTTCAAAAATATTTTCCATCTGGACGGGTTGTTAGGGCAGGGTGGTTTAGTCCCAAATCTTAATGTTCGTCAGAGTAACAGTGAAGAAAGAACTCCGGTTTATGATGAAGAGAATCCGCCACCTAATTTTCAAGATGAAATCAAACAAGAAGCTGAAGTTTTAGTCGGTCATATGTTTAAAAACCCAGTTGACGATTTAAGAAACAGAAAATTCAAGAAGTTTCGTAGAACTCGTAAGCAATCTATCAATGAAGAAAAAGAACATCCAAACCTTAATTCTGAAAACAATACAGCCGCAACCAGCACCGGTACCGACATGAATAGTACGGACGTGACAGGATCCACTAATTCTAATAATGGTTTTTATGTACCTGACCACGCACACTTACCCGTTGATCCGTTTGATGATTTGCAGGATATTGACAACTATAGTATTGATGTTCCTGATAATCTTGCAGAAAAACCGAGGAAATATAAGGCAGGAATTCAATCTGCCTTATTTCAGCTTTACAATACCCACATGCTACCTTCATCGATATCCACATCTACTTCATTAGATGGTACCACGTTATCTAATAATGAATCCGATTTTAATGAGTCAGGTACTGAAATGAATGATTTACATATGAATATGGGTACAGAAATTAGAAAGAATGGTATTGATGATTTGGAGCGTGGCCCCGAATCAACACTTGACACAGAATTGCCTGAACTGGGTTCGAAAATGGAAGAGCTTTCAGAAGATGCAGAAGTTCATTTTGATAAATTCTCTAAACTCCACAAAAGAGCAAGTTCATTACAAAATTTCATTTTCGCTCAAGAAAAGGGTCTGAGCACACCCTCACAGTACCGACAAAATCGTTCGGCTAAAAGTTCGAAAAGAAAACCGGATGTTAAGTTTGCGTTACCTAATTTTGAACAAAAGCCTTCATTAAATAACTCTTACACGCCATACGAAAAACAAGAGCTCTTGGGTTACAAAAATTTGAAAAAACGTGCTATATTTAATAAGAAATTGACAAAGGAAACGGCTGCTCGTATTACAGTTCATATTGCTGATGTTTTGGAAAGACAGCGTTTTATTTTGACGCTATGTAAAGCATTCATGCTTTTTGGTGCTCCTACTCATAGACTTGAGGAATATATGTCTATGACTGCACAAGTTTTAGAAATTGATGGTTCCTTCATTTATTTTCCTGGTTGCATGCTGGTGTCATTTGGTGATTTGAATGCACGTACCTCAGAAATGAAACTTGTTCGTTGTGCTCAGGGTTTGGATTTGGGAAAGTTGGATGAGGTTCATGATGTTTACAAAAATGTTGTTCATGATCGTCTCGGAACTGTTGAAGGTTATCAGATGCTTGATGAAATTATGAAAAGAAAACCGAAGTTTAACGCTTGGTGGTGCATATTATTTTATGCCGTCTCATCTCTTGCAGTTGCACCGTGGAGTTTTGGTGGCTCTTGGATTGATTTACCAATATGTTTTGGTATCGGTGGAATTATTGGATTTTTACAATTTGTGGTTTGTCCTAAAAATACACTTTATTCATCAGTTTTTGAAGTTACTTCAAGTATTATTGCAAGTTTTATTGCACGTGCAATTGGATCAGTCAATGGTGGAAACACATTTTGTTATGCTGCACTTGTGCAAAGTCCACTAGCGTTAATTTTACCTGGTTATATTATTCTATGTGGTTCATTAGAGCTTCAAAGTAGAAACATTGTTGCGGGAAGTGTTCGTATGTTTTATGCTTTCATTTATTCGCTTATGCTTTCATTTGGAATAACATTAGGTGCTGCGTTATACGGTTGGATTGATAAAAATGCAACTTCCACAACGAGTTGCACTTCGGATATTTCGCCATGGTTTAGATTTTTATTTATTCCAATGTTTACTATTGGTATTGCATTGACAAATCAAGCATCCTGGTCGCAATTGCCAATGATGTCAATTATTTCGGGTGCCGGTTATGTTGTGACATATTTTTCATCGCTACACTTTAAACAAGTTACAGAGTTAAACGCAACGTTGGGATGTTTTATTATCGGATTAGTTAGTAATATTTATTCAAGGTTTTTGAAATCTTTTAATAAATATTTCACAGCTAGAGGTACATTTATGACGGTTTCATTGATGCTTCCTGGAATTTTTGTTCAAGTTCCTAGTGGTATTGCATCACAAGGTTCAGTTTTCACTGGTATTAGTACAGCAAACAATATTGTTCGTTCTAACTCCACTACTGATCAAAGTTCTTCAAACACAAATTCATTATCATTTGGTATGGTCATGATTCAAGTTGCATTGGGTATTAGTGTGGGCTTGTACCTTAGTACAATCATGGTGTATCCATTTGGTAAAAAGAAAACTGGTTTGTTTACTTTATAATATAAGTTGCTCGTATAAGTTTTTAGACTGCTTTTTTGAAAGAAAATATAGATAATAAGAGATCTGGTTTGGATTGAGTTAAATTAAATTAAATGAAAAAACTCTTATATACAAAAAAAAAATCAAATCGTTGAAAATAAATAAAATAAAAACTTAGTAGGAATCGTAAATCATGGATCTGACTCTATAGTCCTCGTTGGCTTCTTCAATATCTTGCCAATTTCCAATATAATCATCCTTACCTCTAACTATTCCAGGTAAGGTTTTGCCAGCGGAGTAACGCCTCCAAATCTTTTTGGCTTCCTCATCAGTACCTAGATCACGATATTCAAACTTAACTCTATTCGCAGTTAGAATTGTTATTAAACGATTGGTACGAGTGGTAACTTGGAATCCACCTGCAAATGACGTATATAGATAGACAGACTCATCTTCAAATGCCATTTTTTGAACTTTTGGTACACAAACTGACCCATCTTTTCCTAATAAACCCTGTGAGCTTTTCATCGCTTTCTCTCTAGCTGCGGCTGCAATGATCGCATCAATGTCATCATTAACACTTTTTGCAGGAACTGCCTCCACTTGAGGCATAGATACTTCCTCTTTTTCTGACGTTGAATTTTCTTTCTCCTCATTGTCTGTTTTATTGTTTACTTCAACAGCCTCTTCTTCAACTTTTTTGGCATCATCAGTAGCGTCTATATTGCTCGAACCAACTTTTTCCTCCTCTGCATGTTCCTCCTGTTTGACTTCTTCCCCTGTAATTTCTTCGCTTTTTACTGCTTTTTCAACAACTTCTTTCTTTTCAAGTTCTTGAACCTTCTCTTCTACTTGCTCGGCCTCTTTCTCCTCAACTTCACTTGTTTCGGGCTTCTCCAACACGTCTTTCTCCTCCTCTTCATCGTTTTGTTTTGAATCACCTTCGATGTTTTTCTTAGTTCTTTCCTCATTCCCCACAATTTTTGTATCCACGGGGCCTGCCGTATGCGACTTCGTTTCTTCGCCCTCCTCCTTCTTATCTTTCAACTCGCCCAATTCCACCTTCTTTTCTGTATCACTTCCCTTTTCTTCTTCCTCATCCGCTTCCATCATTAACTCCATTGCAGAATTTGCCAATTGATCCAACAAAAAATCTGAATTCACGGTTCTGCGATTGCTCGCATTTTCCTCTTCTGCAACTTCGGCAAGACCTTTTTGTAAATTTTTAACGATATCGCCACTGTCAGCAATCTTTTTACCACTTTTAACAGAATGAGTATCCTCAACAAAATCTAACGCTTTATTAACAGCGTACTCGATATCCGGCGCATTTGACATTTCATCATCATTGATTAAAGCACCACTTTCTCTTAACTCACTGCTTTCCAAACGGTCCTCACCAAGTGCTCTTTTATCATTACCCATTCTTGAGCGTGATCTTGAAATTGAACGTAAGTAGTTTAAAGAAGATGAATTTGAAATTTTTGGACCTGCAGGATCATGTCTTGGTCTTCTTTCTGATACCAGACTATTGGACAGTTGATCATATGAACTTGTAATTGAAAGATCATCATGCAAACCGCTATGGATCGAGTCACCTCTTGCAAGATTGGGTTTTGCGCCAAAAGTTTCATTTTTGGATAACAAAGAACTATCGGGTCTCGACCGTGATCTGGATCTTTGTTCTTCTAACAGTCTAGAACTTGAACCATCTCTCATTGCAGCAGGTGGTGTAAACTCAGAATCAACTGCAATTGCACTATCTGGAACAGTTGGGTCGGCTGCTTCTTTTATTTTATCTAAAGAAACCTCCCTACTGCTTGGGTTGATTGATCCAGCAACCTTATCATCAATTAATGTACTTGCCTTTTTGAAATCACCCTTGTTTACCACATTGATGATATCATCAACACTACGCATCTTATCGGGTTCAATAAAACCACTTTGTTTTTCATTCGGTTCAGTATCAGAAGATTTCTTCTTTTTTGATGAATATTTATAACAGCTTGAAGCTCCACTGGCTGGTGCAAGATAGTTGTCAGCGTCACCACCTAAAATAGTAACGTGATTTCCATCATCAATGACATCCTCCTCTAAGTTCAATTTCTCTAGTTCAGAAGGATCCATTGAAATATTTTTAGAATTGTCAGCCTTCGAATTGGAAATATTAGAAATTGCATCCTTTTTAATGTGACCACTATCATCTAAAACTGTGTCCAATACTTGCTCTTCATCATTCGAAACAAGAGCGCCTTCAGCTAATGCATCGGAGGCGTTAATCAAATCTGTTTTTGATCCAGAGTCCTCATAAATTGGCTGCTTCTCTGCTGACTCAAAAGATCCTAATGTTGGTACTTCATCAGTTGAATCTCTAATAGATGATCCGATAAGAGAAGGAGCATGTTTCTTCTTAAATTGTTCGACTTCTATTTCCATATCCATTTTAAAATAAATAATTGCCTGATTTATATACTCTCAATATTGACGACAGCCACGTTCCACCCAAGGCAATCCCAGTTTGCCATCCGACAATAGGATTACTATCTTTATTTCTTTCTCACACCTGAGCAGCACACACCACCGCATCGCTTTTTACGAAAAATACCTTGTTCGCGTCCAATATGGTATCACGTGATCCTAATACCTATCCTATTCTATAAAAACGATAAATTATAAACAAGTTTTCTTCTTTTTATATACGGAAATACAAATTATGTAGGAAATGATTGCACTATTTAGCTGCAGTGATAGCTTGAATCTTTTCAATGGCCTTGGCAATGTCATCTGGCTTACCTTTAATTCTGACATTGTCACTTTCAACATCCTGTTTTGGAACAAAAACTCTGACTTTGAATTCGTCCTCAATACCTCTTCTGACAGAACCGCCAGATCCAATAATAAGTTTGTGTTGTTTTTTTGGAACATCAATTGTTTCTTCGGTAATACTCTCAAGATCGGTTACAATTTTTTCGATTGCTGTAATAATCTTACCAACAACAACCTTGTCACCTTCACAAACAATAGACTTAGAGTCTGAGTTTCTTGCCGGAAATTGAATAAAACGTCTAAAGTCACGATCATCTTCAGATCCACCTGCCTTGATAATAATCTCACGCATAGTCATACCACTTGGACCAATCAAGTTTCTGTACCATTTAGGATCGACTTCAATGGTTTCTACAGTTGAGTTGACAATACGATCAACGATTTCATCAATCTTTGACTTGGCTTCTTTAATACCTGATTTGGAACCAATAATTTCGAAATCTGCAAATCCTGAATCTTTTGCTTCCGCTTGATCGGTCTTTGCATGAATACTCACGCCTGAATCGACAGAAATATCATTAATTGTTTCACCATTCTTACCGATAACTCTTGATAATGCTTCACTTGGAACTTGGATAATCTCAACAAATCCATTTTCCTTTTCGTATTCTATAAGTTGTTTAATTTCTTCCTCAACCTTAACGACACCTCTTGATGGACCTTTAATAACAACAGAACCATTATTTTCCTTCGAATTTGAGAATTGAAGTTTGACGTTATATTTATCCTGCAATCTATTAGCGTAAATACCGTTTGGTCCAATTAATTGTTTACGATACTTTTGTTCAATATTAAGAACAACAGTTTTTTCATCTTCCCATTTCTTGCTTAATTGGTTAATCCTTTTGATGCATTCATCGACATTTGATTTTAAACCGGTCAATTTAATTTCCGCCTTTTCAACTTTATCATTTTCATCAGTCAAAACGTCAATCTTAACATCAAATTCATCTCTAACTTGGTTTAAGGATGCACCCTTTTGTCCAATGAATCTGGCTAAGAATTTGGTTGGAAATTCAACTACTGTATTATATTTAGATGCTTCCTCGTAATTCTTAACATCTTCGATAAGTTGCTTGATTTCATCAATTGCCTTCTTAATTTCGGATTTATAACCTCTTAAGTAGATTTCATTATCTGATGGACCTTCTGCATTTTGATGAAGCTTAATTTCAATGGTGTTTGGTTCGTATTTGTTTAATAAGTTCTTCAAAGTGCTTCCTTTGAGATGAGCTTGATCTGCAGCATCAGTTTCAATTGTTTCACAAACTAGATCTTTGCTTAAGGTCCTTAATCTATCAAGCGACACATTAACTGCCAACAATCTTTCTTCAATTTGTTCAGCAGATGGCAAAAACTCATCGTCGCTCTGTTGAACAATCAAAATCAAAGTGTTACCTGAACCTGCTAACAAGCCTAATGGAACAATTGAAATATTATTTTCAATTGCAACAGAGTTATCCAATTTTGAAAAAAGGAATGATTCAATATCAGTAACTGGCCTTGCAAAGTTTGGACTAATCTTATTAACATTGTCAACCAAATCTTTTCTAGCCTTTTTTACATCATCCTTCTTATCCTTAGCTGCAATGAAAGAAATGACAACATTTTTAGCATTTGGATCAGCTAAGTTTTTGTATGATGGGCCAAAAACTTTAATACCATACTCTGAGCTTAAAGCATCAAAATATTTGGTGTACGTAAAGTATGCAGTCAGATACTTTGCATGTTGATAATTACCACCGTGAGCCTTAGAAATATCTAAAGTATCCACAATATATTCAGATGCTAGTTGTTTTGCGAATGTGGCGGCATTTGCAATATTCGATTTCAAACCAATAAATTTAACTTTAGCAACCAAATCATCTTCAGAGGGAACAACAACTACAACATTAGTCTCCTTCAAAATCTTATCAGCATCTAACAAAGAGTATAAGTTCGTTGGAATGTCACGTTCCTCGACAACAATTTGGTTATCCAAAGCGACTAATAAAGTCTTAATTTGATTGCGTGCATCTATTGCGCCTTCTCTTGGACCAGTAACCAGAATATAGTTGATTTTGGATGAAGATTCAGGAGCAATAACTTCAACGCCTTCAGCAAATGACAATTTGGAAATTTCATTTGAGACAAATGGCTTTAACTTTTCAGAAACTGGGATTCTAACGCTTAGGTTCTTCGTGTTTTCGTTGACAATTGCAAGAATTTTAGACTTAGCATCAGAACAGCCCTGAATATCACCTTCTATCGTGACAAGTAAAGACTTACCAAACAGCTCTTCATCTTCTGTCGATAAAGAATCATTATCGTCTGATTCTCGAGCAATGTCAATTCTGACTAATGTTGCTTCGATAATTGGTTTCAGAGTTTTACCACCTGAACCAATAACGGTTGATCTCAACTTGGATGGGATTTCAAAAGTTATTTTTGTTGGTTTAGTCAATTGTCTAATAAGCTCTCTTTTTGCGTTAGTGACATTATCAGATGGACCATCTAAAAGAAAGGTTCTTTTCTTAGTAGTACGCGAGTAAGTCGATTCAACTTTAACGCCAAGAGATGATTGAATCTTACCAAAAATTTTGAAAATTTCACCTTTCGCTAAGTTTTGTTGTTGTTCGTCATCAATAATAAAGGTCACTTGACTTGAAGTTGATTTAACAGCTGGTTTAAAAGATTTGGAAATTGATTTTGAGCCATTTAACGCAACGTTGCTAGTAGAAGGTCCCCATGAAACAGGAGCAGAACTACCTGCATCAAGCAAAGGTGGGAAGTAAGCATCATCATCCATTTTAACGACGTGTGTTGGTTCTACTTTCAAAATGTCTTCAGCAATACTTACTGAAGTATCATCAGTTAAAGGGTTTTCAACAATGGATTCAACAATGGATGGTGCTGAAGAGGAGTTCTCAATTGATGAAGCAGCTTCGATAGCTGGAGCAGCGTCTGCTTGAGCATGTTTCAAAGCGAGTAATTCAGCTGGAGAAGACATATTGATGGTACTAATAGTGAAAAAAGGAAATAACGACCGGCGACTGTAATGACAAAAAGAAACAGGAATAACTCAGAAAAAAAATTAAGCTTGTTTCAAAAAACTTAATTTGAAAAGTGTTTGCTTAGGTTGATGATTTGGCAAGTAGAATATATATGTGCAAAAGAGAAACAAGACAGTTAAATCGTTACTAGTGAGTGAAAAAGTAAGATACAGGCTTGAAGAAATATGAAATACTAAACAACAAAGCTTTTGCAGGATGTTCAACCTAAAACTAAGAAGTGCAGCTGGTCAGACAAGAAATCAAAGAACTGTTGTGGTATTGCAAAAGCAGCGGATTCATGTTCATCAACCACTGCGGCTCTTTCTTCGACGTGTCCTTCGCGGTTTTGCATCTTGGCAGTGCACGGGTGCGTCACCACCACCTGTTATAAAAATACTACTTGATTTGCTTTTCAAAGTACGATCCACACAGGAAGGCCGAAACAAAGAGAACACCTCGGCCAAGCGTAGCAGCATTTAATTCCGTAAACATTGTTAGGATAGCCGGGCCAGGACATACTCCTGCTAGTCCCCATCCTATACCAAATATGGCATTTCCAACTAAAAACCTTACACTGGTCTGGTCGCTGAAATTTAAATCGTATTCGTCTTCTAATAATGGAGTTTTTAAAATTTTTTCGTTTTTCTGAATGTCATTAACAACATTTTTAGAAGCCTCTGACTTGGCTTGTGGTAAAAATGATTTCCATAAAACTATGTTAGGTAACAAACAAAATAGTAGAATCATTGCCAAGCTTGGATCAAAATTATTCGGTGAAAAAATTGATAAAAATCCTGTAACTTTTTTCGGATCTGTCATTCCAGCAATACAAAGTCCGCATCCAAATAAAAATCCAGAACTTACTCCCAAAATGCCACGTAAAATATTATTTGCCATTGATGTTTTCGCTGATTTCAACCATAACCCAATCTTTGGTAGTATACAATAAGACCAAACTTGCCCCATCATGACTAGGAAAAGCAGTAAATTTTTATTTTTTTTGAATTGGGTAAAATTTGTATCATATTGATAATTGGGAATATTTTTCGAAGACATTAAACTATAATTACCCGTAACTATTGTGGTCACCACTGCTGATGCAAAAAAGATACATGATGCAATAAAACTTCTCCATCTCAGACGACTCATACCAATAAGCATATGGCCACTTGTGCATCCACATCCTGCACTAGTACCTAAACCCACAAGTAATCCAGACGTCAGGAAATTTAGCGATGATCCATAAAACTGAGGTACACGTTTGAAAGACGCAGCAATAACTTCGGGCGCAAATGATGGTAAAAAGGTACCGATAAATAATGAAGATAAGGCCAGTCCGATGATAATTGAAATCGAATGAATTGATGTCTTGAAAACTGAGTTATATATGACCGAGGAAAATCCAATAGTCTTGCCCTCAAGGTGCATGTAAGAAGTAGTTGCAGCCTGTATGAGTAATGCACCTAATGATGCTTCAATAGGGGTAAACATTTTGTGTGTTTCCCCGGTACTTGTTTAGATGTATCTTCCCTCAAAGTGACATTCTGTTTTTTGAAAAATCTCTCTTACAAAATTTCTGCTAAAATTTAAAATCGGTCTACCTGCTTTCTCACACTATATGGAAAGGTTAAAAAAAGTTTGGCGGGGCCTAGTACATTTTATGCTTGGCATAAATTAACACTTACTTTCGAGTGAGACGATCCAGCGATATTCTGAGTTTCATCAAAACCATCTGTGAACTTTTTTCCTTGTATTAGGTTGCTAAATAAGCGTGGTTAGCGTGGTTCGGTTATTTTTTCAAAACCCGAAAATTAAACGACATTTATTAACCGCCTAATCCCGCATGGAAGTTTTTTTTTTGAGGCTCAGTCGTATATAAAACTATAAAAAGTGTAATCATTGTTGGATTTCATCCTCCCACTGAACTCCACACCATTCCTCAAGATATGCAACTCCATTGTCATCGAGCCAGTTTAGTGGAACAAAGTCCTGGTCATCGGTAGCGACAATTATGGTTCCCCACTCCATACCATTTTTCAAAATACTATCAATGTTATCAACTTCTTCTTCTAAGTCAAGAATCATTTTTGGCATCAACTGCATTTCAAACCGGCGGCGTCCACTTGGGTTGTATGCTGGGGTAGGTATACTCCATTGAGATTTATCTTTGAATTTACCCTCCGGAGTGTAGAAAATTTGGCTGACTTTATCTTTCGACGAGTATAGAATTGGCGATCCGTTAGGTTCATAGCGCAAAACTTGTTGTGTATTGTACGATAGGATATTAGTAAAATTTTGGAATGTCTGATCATCAAAAAGTTTGGAATTTTCGTCGATTTGCTTGTTTTTCTCTGGGTTGATTTTAGGTAAATTCCCTGATGTTATGGAGTTTGCTGATGTGCTTTCATCAACTATTCCTCCCGCTTCGTCAATTTTTAGATTGTCGGGTATTGGTGGTAGAACTTGCTTTGCTGGATCCAACCTTTCAGTTTCAAAATACAAAATATAACCTTTGAATTCAGGTAACTTGTAATCTGCAACAGTTTTCTCTTTAGTTGTTTCCTTGTTAATTTTGATTGCACTTTTTGCAACTTCCGAAAACGTTGGTTTATCTCCAGCTATGTTTGACAACTCCTTGTTAACGTCCTTTACATCAAACGGATTTGGGCTTTGTGCGAATGGATTGCTAATATCACTACCACCAAACGGATTGCTTCCTGTGGTATCTGAAGTTGAAGATCCGAATAAGTTTTGTACAAGGTTTTTAGTTTCTTTTTCCTTCTCAAGTTTTTTTTCTTCTTTCAACCTCTCCTGTTCCTTCCTTTCCCTTTCTGCCTTTTCGCGTTGTTCCATAACGACTTTATCTTTCTTGATACCCCTAATAGCACGTACACTGCCGTCTTTGCGACGACAATCAGAATTAATACAAATCAAAACGTATAATGTTCGATCGTACCAAGAATCTGGTAATTCTGCACAACACTGAGTTAACAATCTCATGGGTTTGTGACAATTTTTACAATGAGCTAATTTTGAAGGAATTGGGGAATTTAAATTCATTGGAAGCGGTTGACCACCAATAAACGAGTCGTTTGGGTACAATGGCTCATCCTCTGATATTTCAACATCGACAAAACCTAGTAAAGCGCTGGTGACAACGGGAGCGGATGATAAAGATTCTGCGTCTGAATCGTATGACATTGTTGGATGTAAAAACTTTTGACAATACCTAAGTGGTTTAGCTAGTCAGTTTTCAATTTCAGAAGAAGAAAAATTTCTTAAGCTCTATTTGTCCACAATCACTGAAATTTTTTGAAAAAAATTTGGATTACGTAAACCATAAGGTATGTCACAACGGTCTCCATATATACGTCCGTAAAGGGCAACTTAAGCGAGAGTGTGTGGTAGGAGCCGGTGGAAGACAAGCACTCGACGCCGGTTATGGTTGTATCGTTGACTACTGTATCAAGCTTGCTTGTAGTATCGATTTATCCATTACAACTGATGCGCTAGTTGTAACAAGGTACAGCAAAGATACACCAAAAACAAAGAAACTGACATGCAAAATGCCATTTCACATGCATAAAGCAAACTTCAAAAGCTTAACAGTTCGCAAGCTATAAAAATTCTTCGAGGAATTGTTTTGAAAAATGAATTTCAAAACCTACAATAGTGAATTTTTCGCAATAGACTCTACAAATAAATTAGACCAATTCTAATCTCACAGATTAAATGAAATCATAGCAAACGAATAGCAACACAGCGTTTATAGCAACCTTCGAGTACGTATTGCCGAATAGAACGGTGAGATGTTCCGCACGGCTCTCGGTTATGCTTCAAAACATCTTAAGTTTTCGTTTCGTAATTTCACCATCGGAGCGCTCGGAAATAAGCCGTGCCAAGCGCAGCATAGCAAAATAGGCGATGGGCTTTTACAATGTCAGTTACTGTTCGTATTTTCTTGAAATTTTAATTTATCAGTTATAAACCTAAAATTCATTGGTAAAATATCTTGAGATGATAATAAAGGAGTAGCGGCAACGCAGCCTTTGAAGGCAACAAAATACTGCTTAATTTTCAAGGCACGAGACGAAAACCTCTATGTTGCCCCATTCTGTAATTCTTATTTTGAAAAATCCCCCACTACTTGATTTTATTTTATGCGCTTGCTTTATGTAAACATGTGAGATGGTAAATTTAGGTTAAATATGGCCAAAGCTGTAAAAACTTGTAATTAATATTTTTTTTTTTTTGAGAAACTAAAAAAAAAGGATGATGTAAAAACCAAGAGCATTTGTTATTCTAAAGTTTACCAAAGTTTTAAACATGTTAAATTTAATTGTTACATGACTTATTTTACATATTTGGGTACCTGTAAGTTTCAAGATTTTAAAGACTAATATTTCGGAAACATTACCAGTGTTTACTTGTAGAATGTGGACCATAAACATGTTAACCAAGATCAATAAAATACGACAATAGCTGGTGTTGTTACAACTTTCGCGCTTTAATTTTAAAATGACATCACGTGTCTGTGGTTTTTTAAAGAAAATACAGTGTTTGGAGAGGGCATCGAAATCGTTATTCAGCTTCTTCCTTTTATCCCAATGCACTGTATCGTGGAAAGTGATAGACGTGAGATAACACTTGATAAAACGTGTACACTTGCAAATATTTCTATAACATAAAATAGTATTTAGGTACAAATTTATGGTTCAGCCCAGCTGTAGCTAAGTTGTTAAAAAACTGCCAAATAAAAGAAATTCTGGAAAACTATGGAACTAAGCAAAAAGCTTTCGGTGCTTGCCGACTTCATCTCTTAAATACATAAAAGTACGACTATAAATGTGGTGATCCGGCCTGCAGACTACTAATATTATAGTTGTTATTAGGCTAGGCCAAAATTCACTATACTTAGGTGTAGTTATCGTGTTCATCTTCTACATATCTGTGAGCATCGATATGTGCGTACTAGGATAACTCAGCGTCTCGATAGGCAACGAAAAAGTCTTTGTGGAAAGCATGTAGTTTTTTTGTGTGACACCATCAATGTTTTTCCACCCCATAATTTTCAGCGTAAATCACACCGCCTGATGATTCACCACGGTCTTAGCCGAGTTACCGCCATGTCACAGTTTTCGTAACTAGTGTATGGTCCAATTCGATTTGCGAGAGGACGTCATGTGATTCTACCGATGTTATTTATCCTGGTTTCATATCAATGTGCAGCAATGCAACCAAATGCGTACGCATTCAACCATGCAGAGACGCCATCTAATCTTGCTCTCAGCAATAAGGGTTTTTGAATTCCCTGTGGCGAAAAGCCTTTTACTCAAGGTTAACAATATATATATAGCATCTGGGTGTGATTGTCATGCAAGTGCAATCAATAGCCATGGCGTAATTACGCTGGTGTCGGAACAATTACCGCAGTGCACAGCCGGGATGCATTGTTAACCGTAGAAAGACATTATTGAACGTTCAGCTGCAGCGTGCGCACGTCGAAACGTCGTGCAACTTGCTGTTTCGATTTTTTTTTTCCACGTGTTCTGGGAGATTCCAAGCGGTAATCTAATTCCATGCGATAATACATTGAATCTTTACCTCACGTTTGTTAAGTTCTCATTTTTTTCCAGCCCATGTCATGCACGGGCCAATTTTTGTAGCAACTCCGATCGGTAGATAAAATAGAAATTCTTTTTCCTTTGAGTTACGTCACCTTAAAAACGTCGTACTGAAAATCTGACTGGGGAATTATTTACACTATTTCGGTATCTTAAGTTACGCGAGCAGATCTAAATTATTGTTTCAATTTTTTTCCACAAAATCTCGCACTTTTACGCGGACACTTCCGAACAGGTATCACTCTGTCTAACCTATGCACTACTACCGGAATTACGCTCAAAAGAAGTCCGGGCAAAAATGTGAATTTTTTTAATGAAGCTCTTGTACCTTCTTTAAACAGCGAACACCAAACAGGTCAATTTAGAATAGAAGTTATGTGATGAACACAGTGACACACTAAACACTTGCAAAATTACAGCCGGTAAGGTTGCAATATCTTTGGCACAATTTACGAATATGAATAATTTTTGGTTGTGCTATTCCTATCCAAGGATGCACCCAAATAAGGTTGTTCTTTCAAAAATACTAGCAGTTTTAAATGTTGTCCTGTAATATCGCATTTTGTAAAACTCATCTGCAAGTGATAGGCTTTCTGCAACAAAGAGCGTGCCAGCCGGTTGAATGTTACATGGAAAGTCGGCCGGTGGCGGTGAAAAAACGCACGCCACCGCAGAACACTTCTCAAACCCCTAATTGGGTAATATCGGGATGCACAACGCGGTAAAGTCATGCAGGCGCACGCAGCCCGCTGTATGTTTGGCTCCCGGTGTTTTTTTGGCAAATAAATGCTGGTGCTTAATCCCGGTTCACTATACAGCCAACGGTGTCGCACTTTTCAACTATACTGGCTTCTTCTCTCGTGTCTGCTGCTTTCGTTCCGTAAAAAGAAAGAATATATGCTCGTATCTTTCCCATGATTTTTGCCCGACCTTACTGTTAGCAAATTCATCTTACACTTGCATGTTTATTGTTGCATTTTTTTTTTCGGTAATTCGGAGCTCGGTGTCACTTTGGCTGGACTGTCACGCAGCATCAAGGTAAAAAATAAATAAAGCTAGGCCGGCTAGATATTTTACGGTAAAAGCACGTATGCAGCGAAATATGCATGAATATGCAAGATTGATAAAATACCACAACTCTTGATTACATTCAAAATAGTATGGAATGATCGAATATTTCTCCAATTGTTGTACGTAAATTTCCTAGCCTTCTTTTCCATTTTATTGTAGTAGCTTGCGATTTAATTCACGATCTATATTTATACCCGAGTGTTCTTCTCCGTCATCTGATTCTTCGGTTGTTCGCCCCTCTTCCATGTCCTTTACTTTTTAAATCTTTCTATCTTTCTTCTTTTTCTTCCTTTCCTTCAAATCTTTCTTTCCTTCTTCTTTCTTGTTCCTTCCAACTTTCCTACTGCTTTTTGTTTTTTTGCTTACCAACCAACTCTAGAATTAAGAGAAATATGCGTTCGTCCATATTTTCGTTAGTTCCTTTGATTTTATCTTGGAGTGGGTCTGCATTTGCAGACTTCGAAGGTAAAGTTCAAACGTCTAATGACGGTTGTACCATTTCTGGAGTCTCTTCAGTTAATGGTTTGAGCGCTAATATTTACAACTATCCTTTCGATGATACAACTGATTACACCAATACTGCCTTTTTCAATGGTGGCTATACCGCCAATGGTTTGGTTGGTACCGCTTCACTTGTTACCAACGCTGTTTTCACTTATAATTCTGGTGCTACAACCACCGCAACTTCCAATTTATGGGGTGTTAATGTTCCAATTACAAATTTTGTTGCCGAATTAACCGGTTATTTTTATGGTATGTCTATTAATTTATTATTTTTTCACCTTCTGTCAAAATACTAACCTTTGTTTATCATTACTATTATTATAGCTCCAACGACTGGTATTTATTCCTTCTCAGTCGTTAATGTTGATGAAGCTGCCATGATTTGGATGGGTACTGGTGGTTTCGATTGTTGTAACCCTACCCTTTCTCAACTTGGTTCTACTGATACCGCTATCATGTTAGCCACTAAGAATTGGGGAGGAACTGGTGCTCAAGAATCTTGGGTTTATTTAGAAGGTGGTAATTATTATCCTTTAAGAATTGTTTATGTTAACGTTATTTCTGATGGTTTCCTCAATTTCCAAATTGCAGAGCCATCCGGAAGTGTTGCCGATGTTAGTCAATACGTTTATCAACTATCTGGTAGCTTGACAGGTATGAAATGTACATCGGTTGTTGCTTCTACCAGCTACTTTTCAACTGTGTATTATATGACCACTATGTTCCCGGGTAGTACTGTTGCTTATCCAACCACAACAACCGGTGTTGACAGTACTGTCACAACCATCATTGCTGAAGATGTTGGTGTTGACGCCTATGCTGCTTCTACAATTACTGTAACAACAACTTATACAGGTTCCTCAACTTCATACTCAACTGAATCAACTACCTTTACTTCTGATGGTAGTATTATTGCCCAGGTCACCGTTGATGTTTTTGTTCCACACTGGCAGACACGTACCGCCTTCTGGACTGGTGCTGTTACAACAGAAGTTGCAACTGCTGGTCCAATTACTTTAAGTAATGGTTCGGTCGTTACAAGTAGTTATTATCTTATGGAAATTCCACCTTACCAAACCGTTTACTCTCAATGGGCCTCAACTGCTTACAGTACTACTACAAGTGCAGTTGTTTCTAATGGTGTTACAAGCAGTGAAGTGATTATTTACCGCCCAACTTTGTCAACTCAATACAGTTGGACTTCCGCGACCGTCACTTACACTAAAACTCTTGCTACAGTAACTGTCACTGGCGGTGTCACTGTCACATCCACTTATGTTCAAGTTCTTTATCCTGTTCTTGCCACGAGTTATGTTGAATGGGCTTCCACTGGTTACAGTACTACCACAAGTCAAATCGTTACCAATGGTGTTACAACCAGTGAAGTGATTATTTTGCGTCCAACATTATCGACTCAATACACCTGGACTTCCGCAAAAAGCACTGTCACTACTACCATTCCAACTGTAATTGTCACCGCTGGTGCCACTGTTACTTCCACCTATGTTCAAGTTTTCTATCCTGTTCTTGCTACAAGTTACAGCGCATGGGCTTCAACTGGTTATAGTACCACCACTAGTCAAATCGTCACCAATGGTGCCACAACTAGTGAAGTGATTGTTTACCGTCCAACATTATCAACTCAATACTCTTGGACTGCCGCAAAAAGCACTGTCACTACTACCGTTCCAACTGTAATTGCCTCCGCTGGTACAACTATTACTTCCACCTATGTTCAAGTTTTCTATCCTGTTCTTGCTACAAGTTATGTTGCATGGGGTTCAGCTGGTTACAGTACCACCACTAGTCAAATCATCACCAATGGTGCCACAACCAGTGAAGTTTATGTTTACCGTCCAACATTGTCAACTCAATATACTTGGACTTCAGCTGCTCAAACTTATACTCAGACCCTTGGTACCTCAATCGTTACCAATGGTCAAACCATTGGAACAACCTATGTCCAGGTTCTTTATCCTGTTCTTGCTACAAGTTATGTTGCATGGGGTTCAGCTGGTTACAGTACCACCACTAGTCAAATCATCACCAATGGTGCCACAACCAGTGAAGTTTATGTTTACCGTCCAACATTGTCAACTCAATATACTTGGACTTCAGCTGCTCAAACTTATACTCAGACCCTTGGTACCTCAATCGTTACCAATGGTCAAACCATTGGAACAACCTATGTCCAGGTTCTTTATCCTGTTCTTGCTACAAGTTATGTTGCATGGGGTTCAGCTGGTTACAGTACCACCACAAGTCAAATCCTCACTAATGGTGGTACAACCAGTGAAGTTATTGTTTACCGTCCAACATTGTCAACTCAATTCAATTGGGGTACTGATGCTCTCACTCATACAAATACTTACTCTACAGCAGTAGTTTCCGGTGGTGCAACTGCAACTTCAACTTATGTTCAAGTTCTTTATCCTGCACTTGGTACCACTTCTTTAACATGGACTTCCCTTGCTTCGACTACTTACACTTCAACATTTATTACTACCATTAGTGGTGCTGCCCAAACAACTGGTGAAATTGTTGTCCAAGGTCCAAAACATACTACCCTTTACACATATGATACTGCAAATACTGCTTTACATACTGTTACAGCCACAGGCACTTTTACTTTGGATGATGGTTCGGTTGAAACTGATGTAGCTGTTTACGTTTACAGATCAGTCTCTACTTCTTTGAGTTTTGCTGCTACTTACTCGGCTTATGCAACTATTACTACCAGCAATGCTGCAGGTAGCACTTATATTGTTGTTGATGGTCCAACAATTAGTAAAACTGTGACTCTCCAGAACTCGAATGTTATAACTGGTTCTTCAGTTGCTACTCAGTGGGTTACTGGTGATGCCGGCGATTATTACCAACAAGTTGTTAATGTTCCAGTGTATTCTGTAAGTGCTTCACAATGGGGTAATCACTACACCCTGTATGTTACATCTCAGATTACTACTTTAGGTACAACTTCAAATTATATGGTTGAATATGTTCCATCTTACTCTGTCTCAGTCTCTTATTGGAACAAAGATTATGCAACTACCGTTACTAAATCTTTGTCAATGTCTGATTCATTAGGTGTCTACTACTCCACTTATGTTTATGTTAATCAACAACCGGTTGGCACAACTACTGTTAGTTGGTACCAAACCTACACCTCAACTTACACATCTACGGTTACAGGATTTACTAATGGTGTGCATTTTACCTCCACTGGGCTCGTTGTTGAAATTCCAGCTACTAATGCCATTAAATCTTGGAGCACTGTTTATGTTTCTGTTGCTGACTGTAATGCCAATGGTGTTTCAACATCTTACGACTCCACCACCATATCTGGTACTTCTACCGTTTTGGGATACGCATATATCACCACCCCGGTTGAAAGTTGTTTCCGCCCACCATACGACACTCTTACTGCTAGAGTTTCCACTGGTTGTGTTTCGTCAACTTATACCAAGACTGAATCAACTACCGCCGAAGATGGTTCTCCATCAACAGTCGTTGTCATTTTCCTTCAAACTCCAGCTGCCACCTGTGTATCTTCCGCGCGAGCATCATCATCTGCCGGTTTGAGTACCATTACTTCTGCTGTTACTACTGGTTGTGGTTCATCAACCTACACTACCACTACTGCTACCACTGTTAGCGGTGTTGCATCCTCTATTGTCGTTGTTGTCAAGGAAACTCCAG